>PJEN01003213.1:0-173827 GCA_004024605.1 Pteronura brasiliensis
AAACCCTCAGATTGTTTTTCAGAGTCCATAGTCTCTCATGGTTCACCTCCCCCTCCAATTTCCCTCAACCCCCTTCTCCTCTCTAACTCTCCTTGTCCTCCATGCTATTTGTCATGCTCCACAAATAAGTGAAACCATATGATAATTGACTCTCTCTGCTTGACTTATTTCACTCAGCATAATCTCTTCCAGTCCTGTCCATGTTGCTTTTAATTGGTTTATATATTGGCTGCTCCCATGTTAGGGGCATAGATATTTAAAGTTGTTAGATCTTCTTGTTGGACCGACACTTTGAGTATGATATAATGTCCTTCCTCATCTCTTATTATAGTCTTTGGCTTAAAATCCAATTTATCTGATATAAGGATTGTGATCCCAGTTTTCTTTTGATGTCCATTTGCATGGTAAATTTTTTTCCACCCCCTTACTTTAAACCTGGAGGTGTCTTTGGATCTGAAATGAGTTTCTTGTACACAGCATATGAATGGGTTTTGTTTTTTTATCCATTCTGATACCTTGTGTCTTTTGATTAGGCATTTAGCCCATTTACATTCAGGGTAACTATTGAAAGATATGAATTTAGTGCCATTGTATTGCCTGTAAAGTGACTATTACTGTATATTGTCTCTGTCCTTTCTGATCTACTACTTTTAGGCTCTCTCTTTGCTTAGAGGACCCCTTTCAATATTTCCTGTAGGGCTGGTTGGTGTTTGCAAATTCTTTTAGTTTTTGTTTGTCCTGGAAGCTTTTTATCTCTCTTTCTATTTTCAGTGACAGCCTAGCTGGATATAGTATTCTTGGCTGCATGTTTTTCTCATTTAGTGCTCTGACTATATAATGCTGGTTCTTTCTAGCCTGCCAGGTCTCTGTGGATAAGTCTGCTGCCAATCTAATATTTCTACCCTTGTATGTTACAGACTTCTTGTCCTGAACTGCTTTCAGGATTTTCCGTTTGTCACTAAGACTTAGAAGTTTTACTATTAGATGATGGGGTTTGGTCCTATTCTTACTCATTTTGAGGCAGGTTCTCTGTGCCTCCTGGATATTGATGGTTGTTCCCTTTGCCATATTTGGGAAATTCTCTACTATAATTCACTCCAATATACCTTCTGCTCCTCTCTCTCTTCTTCTTCTGGAATCCCAATTATTCTAGTGTTGTTTTGTCTTATGGTATCACTTAACTCTCGAATTTTCCCCTCATGGTCCAGTAGTTGTTTGTCTCTCTTTTGCTCAGCTTCTTTATTCTCTGTCATTTGGTCTTCTGTATCACTAATTCTCTCTTCTGCCCCATTTATCCTAGCACTAAGAGCCTCCATTTTTTATTGCACCTCATCAATAACTTCTCTTGATTTCAGCTTGGTTAGATTTTAGTTCTTTTATTTCTCCAGAAAGGGCTTTTATTTCTCCAGACAGGGTTTCTCTAATATATCCCATGCCTTTTTGAGCCCAGCTAGCATCTTTAGAATTGTCCTTGTGAACTCTAGATCTCACTTATTACCAATGTCCATATTGATTAGGTCCCTACCCTTTGATACAGCCTCTTGTTCTTTTATTGTGGTGAGTTTTCCTGCCTTGTCATTTTACCCAGATAAGAATATATGAATAAGAGAATAAAATACTAAAAGGGTGGCAAAGACTCCAGAAAAATGTACGCTAACCAAATCAGAAGAGACCCCAACTGGGGGGAGATGAAAGGGGGTAAAATGAAATTTTAAAAAATTTAAAAAATATGCATATATATATTAGGCTGGTGAATAGAACAGAGCCACCCACTTGATTTTGGGTGTATTTTGGTCTGTTAGAAGAAATTATCTCCCTAAATTTTAAAGAAAGAAAAACTTAAATATATACAAAAATAAGCGTAAACATGATAAAAGGATGGAATATGACTGTAAATATGAAACATTTTTAAAATTCTAAAAGATAAATTGATAAGTTGGTTGGAAAAAGAAGAAAGAAAAAAAAAGCAGAGAGAATTTGCTCAGGCTGCAGGCTAGAACAAAGCCCTGTGCTAGATTTACGGTATATTTTGATCTATTAGAAGCAATTGTATCCCAAAGTTTTTTTGAAAAAATAAAAACCTATATGTATAAAAAAATAAAGTTAGACTGAAGGATAAAACATGACTATAACAATGAAGGTTTTAAAATAATTTTTTAGAAAGGTATTGTTAAGATAAACTATTTAAAAAACATTAAAAGAGGAAAGAGGGAAAGATAAAAATATTAGAATAAGAAAAAAAAAATTTTTTTAAGTTAATTAACATTGTAAGACTAAGGGTTCATGGGGGAAAAAGCCATGAATTCTTTGTGTTGCTTTCCCCTGTCTCTGGACTTCTGCAGTTCTCAGCTTATCAGTGAGCTTGGTCTTGACTGGATGTTCTTGCTGATCTTCTTGGGGAGGAGCCTGTTGCCATGATTCTCATATGTCTTTGCCGGAGGTGGAATTGCACCACCCTTGCCAGGGACTGGACTAAGTCATCTGCTCGGGTTTGCTCTCAGAGCTTTTGTTCCCTGAGCGCTTTCCGTAGAGCTTTGGAGGACGGGAACGAAGATGGCGGCTGCTCAGTCTCCGGCGGGAGGGGCCGAGAGCTCGGATCCCGCTCCTCAGTGCGCCTTCGGGGATGAGCCATCAGTCCCTCCCATCTCCCTGGTCTCCGCTGCCCTCCGAGCTCCCCCAGCCTGTGACTGAGAGTTTCTGTCTCTGGGGTGCGGCCCCTTTTGGAGTCTCCAAACCCGGCAGATTCCTGCTGCGCTTCATTGCTGCTCCTCCCAGAGGGGAAGGTGAGTCTCCCCAGTTCTGCCACTTGTGGGGTCCCTGCTTGAAGAGCAGTGGCTCAACTGTGCCACGGATCACAGTTTAAGGTAACCCTGAGGGGAGAGCTCACTCGTCGGCTCTGTCTCTGCCGCCGGCTTCCCCGCTCCGATCCCTGTGAGCTCTGCCACACTCAGACAAACCCCGATCCTTCTGTGACCCCACGGGACCGAAACCACGCTGTTCCCATGAGGGCTCCACCCCAGCTTAGCCTCTGGAGTGATATCCCTCCGTGGAGCGGACTTCGACAAGTTCTGATTTTGTGCTCTGCTGCTCCCCTGCTTGCCGGGAGCCGGCCCTTCCCCTTGCAGTCTGTCCTCCCATCGCTTTGGATTCACGTCTCCGCACGTCCTGCGTTCCAGAAAGTGGTCGATTTACTGCTTCTAGAATCACTGCTCTTCTTCTCTTTGCTCTCCCGTTGGGTTTGTAGGAGTTCAGAGTGCTTTGATAACTGTCTAGCTGATCTCCTGCGACCTGATGTCATCTCAGCCTGCTACTCCTCCGCCATCCTGACCCACCCCCTCACAACATCTTTTTTATGGTTTGTCTGGACCTGGATCCCAACCAGGGGCCTCCATGGAAACAGGTTCATCAGGCTCTGAAAATCCCATCAATTGGTTCATCCTCTTTTCTCTTTTTCCTTGAATTTTGTGCATGTGTGTTGCTTGTCTGTTGAGGAACTGGTTTTGGGAGAATGGTGTTCCCACAGTCTGTTTCCATCCACACTGGCATCCTGGTACAGGTAACTCATGTTTTGCCTGTGGCAACGGGGCCCCCCAGCTGCGGGGCCCCCCTGTGCTGTGTGTGCATGTGCATCCATCCTATGACTCAGCTCCCCATGCAGGACCTGCTGCCCCTCCCCCTTCCCTCCCAGAGCCTCCCCAGCACCGCTGTTCACATGCACAGTGAGGACAGCTCTCGTGGGGTGTGCAGGGGGCTGCCCCCAGCAAAGTGTGAGCTCCAGACCCCAGGACATGGGCAGTTCTGATGCACATGCATGGGGAGTAGCAAGGCAGATGGGGTCCATGAGGAGTCGTGTCTCAGTGGACAGACCCACACATGCGCAAAGGCAGAGGTGAGCAGGGATGCAGCTCCGTGCCTTCCTTCCCTGTCCTGCTGTCCTCCACTGTCACCACAGGGCACGGGGCAAATAGTTATGGCCATGACCTCACCGATGATGCTCCTGTCTTCCCAGGCCAGTTGTCTTGGGGCATTACAGACCCATGTTCAGCCCTTGTGCATGTCTTCCCGTGCTGCCTGCAATGAATCTGCAAAACATTAAGATTTCACAAGCATAGATTTTAGTCTTGGCTACAAGATGGGGAAGAG
Source organism: Pteronura brasiliensis (assembly GCA_004024605.1). NCBI lineage: Eukaryota > Metazoa > Chordata > Mammalia > Carnivora > Mustelidae > Pteronura > Pteronura brasiliensis. The sequence continues at coordinate 4,144 of PJEN01003213.1, forward strand.
GAAGAATTTGTCTATGGATTTTAGACAATTAGATTGAAAAGACAAGAAGGGAAGAAGAAATGCTTCTAACTTCTATTCGCTTCTTTCTCACTGAAGACGGGATCGCCAGGGGCTGAGCAAAAGAGCAGCTCATTACCCTACCTTTGGTTCGTACAGTGCACAGCCCACACGGTGCAGGAAGGATTCTCCTGTGTTGAAGCAGGTCGGAGCAGACAGCAGATGGGGTTGAAAGAAAATCAGGATGCATTTTATTCTCTGAAATGGCTCGTTTTCCCATTTTCTCCCTCTGCGGACAAAGCATCTTAGGTCAAACTTTAAATGAATGTCATGTGCTTAAGAGCTGATGATGGCCGTGAGCTCAGGGAGCTCTCACTGCACCAAGTGGGAGGGGCTTCTGTCCCCAGGGGTGGGGGAGTGGGATATGTCAGGTGCACCTGCCTCTCAGGCAGGAATGTGGCTCCGTGGTCCCCTGACCATGGACCTACCGTCCCCATTGCTCCTCAGGTCCCAGGTCCCCCTCAACCCACTTTCTCCTCTCTCGGTTGTCTTCCCCTGTCTTTTGGTCCATCCTGGTGACCCTGTGGTTTTATCCCAGCTGTACTGATGCCGCGGCCTCGAAGCCAGCATCTCGCCCAGTGCCTGATAGGCAGCAGTCCCATGCTGACACGGCGGGAAGCCATGGGAAGCAGCAGGCGCGCAGTGGGGCCGTCCAAGAGTGGCTGGGGGCTGCCAGTCCCCAGCACGCAACTTTGGCAGACAGAGTGGCCAGGGAGCTGCATACTCTTCCATTTGCCGCAGACAACAGGGCTTCTGGAAAATGCCACGTTTCCTGATTTCCTGTACTCACAGGTTGTGTCTGTGGTCTAGGAAAACCACCATCTTTTACCGAGAGGGCTTGTTTGCTATCTCTGCACAAAGTGTTTGAAAGGGGCCCCGGTAGACCAACAGCCATGGCCGTGAGTTTCCCTGAGACTCAGTGGTGAAAGGGCCACCGCGGCCCTGGGCTGAGTGTGTGCGTTAATTTGGGGACATGGCCGCCTCCGACCCTCTGCCCCGGTTCTGTCCTCGTCTCTGCCTGGTTGGCACACCACTCTCCAGTCTGTGCCTCAGTCTGTCCGTGCCACCGTCTCTGACCTGCACACCCTGTAGGCTTCAGGCTGGGTGGCCGCTGACCCATCCCTGCTGCGTGTGCTCCCTTGCTGGTGGCTGGGCAGACGCTCCCCAGAGACTGCACTCAAGGACCGCCAGTTCACCTGTCCAGTGACCATGTGCAGGACACTTGGAAGCCATGAACAGAAGCTGTTCCAGTGTGCCCTGGACAAGGGAATAGTGTTTCCTGGCCTCAGAGGGGCAGGGAGCCCCTGGCCCCTGTGTTCTCATGGGACCCCTGCGTCCTCAGGAGGCTGGGGTTCCGGAACACAGCAATCTGACAAACGTCCCAGAGAGCCCGTCAGTATCAGGAGAAGAGGGAGAGACCTGAGCGATGTGGCCAGGGAAGGAGGCCTGGGCCCAGCCACTCTGCCCCGAGCACATGCCCGCCACAGCACAGAAAGAAGGCATTTGTTTCCAGATGGCCCCGGTTTGGGAACCTGGGCCAGGGACTGACCGTGGTCTAGCGTTATGGTCATTCTGAGGCAGCGGGCTCACTTCCAGGCCTCTAGTGAAATATCGGACCCAGAAGCATTTCTGGAATCCCTCTGAAGCCACTTTGGACGTGAACTCACAGCCTCGAGGGGCAACAGACATCAAGCCCAGCTCCCCTCCATGCTGTCCCACATGAACTCGTGCTCTACCTGGGGCCAGTCCGCAGAAGCACTGGGGCTGTGGGGTTGCTGGGATCGTGGGACCACTCCTGTACCTGCTCACAGGCCTCCTGTGCCCCCACTACCCCCGCCCCCCAGCGCATCACCACGGGAACGGCTTGGCATCTCAGTCACACAGAAATTGCCGTTGGCTGGCTTACTGCCACACTGCTGAGCCAGGTGCGTCCCTGGTGACATGTGCTCTGTGACGGCATCTCCTGTCCCTGAGTCCCCACGGAAGGCACTCCTCCCTGCCATATCCCCCCATCTTCTGCCTTTCACAGGGTGTCTGTGCGCTGCCTGGCCCGTTGCCTCACCATGTAGCAATCTCTAGGGCAGTGTCCCGTGTCGCTGTTCTCCTGTGCGGTGTCTCCATGACGAGGCTGGGGAGTCCCCTATGAGGGGGTGATCTGGAGGGCCTATAAAGGATGGGACGCTTACCACACCAGTGCCGGGGACAGGGGAAGCTGGGTGGATCTGGGGAGAGGCACTGTAGAGACAGGATCCCCGGGGGCCAGAGTGCTGGCTGGACACACCCGCTGCAGACCCCAGGCCCAAGTTCCAAAGCAGGAAGGAATGAATGAATCCCAGGCCCACAGAATGAATGACCCCCTGCCCTGGGCCCCACTCAAATGCGTCGTCTTTGGAAGCTGGAATCGTCCTGTCCAGGTGACAAACGTTCAGGAAGTGTTTGTTGGAATAAAGTCTTTGTGGAAGGCTGTGGGGGTTCGGGTATCTACCAGCCCGGGCCGATCTTGTGGGTGTTCGTTTGTGCTGAGAGTCAGGAGAGAGTCAGGATCAGGTAACAAAGGCATCTTGGAAATTAGAAATCACGATATAAACCCGTGCTTTTGCAGGAGCGATCATTGTGTGTCATCCAGGTTTACAGTTAACAATGACGTTGCCTTGGGGTGCCTGAGTGGCTCAGTGGGTTAAAGCCTCTGCCTTCGGCTCAGGTCATGGTCCCAGGGTCCTGGGATCGAGCCCCCATCGGGTTCTCTGCTCAGCAGGGAGCCTGCTTCCTTCTCTCTCTCTCTGCCTGCCTCTCTGCCTACTTGTGATTTCTGTCTGTCAAATAAATACATAAAATCTTAAAAAAAAAAAAAAAGGAATGACCTTGCCCTTGTAAGCATTTACAGTAGGAAATCCAAGGTCGCTTATGACAGAGCAAGAAGGCCCCAGGGCGTCAGGCTCCTTGGGTCCGGAGGAGAGACTGTTTCACGAGACCCAGTGGTTTGCAGGTAGCACTGGGATGTGCGCCGGGATGGAGGGGCACTGGGCGCAGCCCATAATTCCGGGCCAGGCTGTGCCTCTGTTCCTTCGTCCATCCTGGCCGCAGCGGGGAGGGAAACGGACGCAGCTCTGGCTGAAGAAAGTGACCTGGACAGCTGAGTGGTGTTGCAGAGGAAAAACCAAAACCCAGAACTAAGTAAAGAGGCACTTTGCCGCCCGCTGAGGAGACACGGGTCCTGCGGCTGACTTGGGGCGACATTGGCACCGTCCTGCCAGTCAGGACACGCACCCCCCAGTGGGAGGCCTGCCGGCATCCGGAGCCCCTCAGCTCTCTCTCGTGGGGGGCTAGCTTGTGCACGGGGACGCTGAGCAGCCTCCCTGGCCTCTGTCCCCAGCAGTGCCCCTATTTGGGAGACACACACCTGTCTCCAGATGTTGCCAAATGTCCCAGTTGCAGAAACCCGAGCCCCCAGCTGGAACCACTGGTGTAACCAAAGAGCATGAAGCTTAGAAGCAGATAGACTTGGGATCCTGCGAAGCCCATCCTCTCCCCCAGGCTGGCGAGCAAGCACGACGTCCCCTGCGGTCCCTGCCTGTGTCCAGTGTCCTGCCCTCATCAGCCTCCCCATCTCCAAGCTCAGCGGAGACCTTCCTCCGAGGGTCTGCACGTGTCCTAGGAGATGGGCATGGTAAGCTTCCCACATGCTCTCCAGACTCCTTGCACTGATGACACATCGGGACGTGGGGGAAATAACTTCCCTGTCCACAGCGACGGCTCCTACACTCATTGAACCGAGTGTCTTGTTTATAGTAGATATTTCATCACATCCCTTTGTTCTAGAGTGAACCTACACATTACGACCTACACACGCTATTTGAACTTGTGTGTATTTCTGTATGCAAACCCTAACATAACAGAGAAATAAAAGGAAGAGAACTTTTAACGGAAAACACGAATTCTAATATAAAAATGAGCACAATGGCAAATGTGTACAAATTGAAGAACTCAGAAGCTTGTTTCTGGCTGGAGATTCACGTAATTTGGGGCTACTGATTAGTCCGATGGGGGGAGTTACAGAGGCTAGTGGATTCATCTGCTCCTGGGATTTTTGGAAATGGTAAACAAAAATTCTTGGTAAAACTTCAAACCGAAATTCTCCCTTCCCTTGATTTACACGGTTAGGTGCATTCCTGAAAAATTTGTTGTTCATTAAAACTTTGCAAATACACATGCACACTCACACACCCTTTGATTTACATACAAAACAGAGTGAAGAGTCAAGGCTTCAGTAACTGCGGACAGGAAAACAGACTTTCAGAATCACACGGGACACAAACCAGTTCTCCGTTGGGTGGGATTGCTTCGCCCTTTCCCGAAAACTAGCTTCTCTGGCCCCCGGGATGCCGGTCCTGCTTCCCAGGGGTGTGACAGGCCCAGCTGTCCCATATCTCCCTGATGGCATCTGGAGGCCGCCCACTCAGAGCGGTTGTCCTTTACCGTGCAAATCCGGGATGCAGAGGCCCCGCTGTCTTGCTGTCAGTTCTGTCCACAGTGACAAATGCACTCGGTGTGCACTCAACACACGTGTTGCATGAAGGAAGGAGACATTTCCCTGCGGGAAGCATGGTGCTGCTTGCTGGTTTTCTTCCTTGATCTCCCCACCGGACTGAGAATGTTATCGCAGGAGCTGGTCTCGTCGGCCCGTGCCTTGCTGCTTGAGAGAGAGGGAGTGCACTCGAACACACAGCGTTGACGTATCCTTGCAGCAAGAAACGGGATGCACCAAAACAGGCACCAAGGTCAACCCTGGGAAGACACCTACTTGGAAATTATAGATATCCGTCATCACGATACGCAGGGAGGTAATTAGGGGCATCGATGGTCACTGGATTTGCAGAGGCTGGTGGCTCTTCTTAAGAGAAAGTCATCTGCGTTCTGGCTCACTGGAAACCCAGAGCCACGTCGTGATGTCGGGGATGGGGCGTCGGCTGCGAGCGTACGACCGCTGCAGGGTTTTGACACTGCGATGCCCCAAAAAGATCCACGGATGGAGGCCTCAAGGCGTCTCAGTGTGGCTCTTCCGTTCTCTTGCTGGCACATGCTTTGGGTTCGATGTTCACGTCCTGCACTTGACTCTGGTTCACACTCTCTCGCTATTGAAATTTCTTCCGTTGTAGACTGCGAATTGGCTTCTTAAATCAGTAACAGCAAAAATACAAGCTGGTCTCATTGGTTAGTTAATTCACCGGCTGCTGGGGGGCGAAAAAAAAAACCTCTGTAGGTTTTTTGTTTTTTGTTTTTTGTTTTTAATGGAAACACTGTTAATTCATAGAAATTTCCTAAAGCTGCCAAGAGGAGTGTGTCTCTGTGGCATATGGCCCTTCTCCCATCTGTCCCCAGCCGGCCTCCTGGCTCCTCCCCGGAGCTGTCACCAGAAGGGGCCCCTCCTCCTCGGAGGTACGGGGGACTGGGAGCCTGCGCTGGTGAGCCTGCCCGCCTGTGGTCCAGTGTAAGTGAGTCAGAACCCAGGGCCCTGTCTCCGGGAAGCCTCTCCAGACGCCCTCTCTGGCCACAGATTCCCCTGACCCCTCGCTTTTCCCTCTGCACTTGTGTCTTTCGCCTCCATTAAGTCACAAGTATTTTGTGTCTCCTCTACTGAGAGGTGTTGTCACCGAGAACTGATTTTTCTTAAATTAAAAATAAGTTTATCATCCGCCACAATAGTGCTGTAGGCTCCAGATGGAAACTTCAGGAAACGGCCATGTGAGGGGACTGGACCGGGGGGCACATCGTCACCCGTCCAGCGCTGGCCCCGTCCCACACCCTCCCAGCTGTGTTTCCGTGCATCCTGCAAGCATGTCTATTTTTAAAGTATAGAAAACGGAGTGCAGACGGTATGTCAAAAATTGCTTTCTCCCCCGAACCTCTTTCCGTGGCTAAATGCGTATTCTTCCGCAAACTGTTTTTGGAGGCCAAGCAGCACCTGTTGTGGGACTTCGGTGAGAACTGAAGCTACCTCCTTGAGGACCCCTTCCGGGTTTCCCGTGACCATGACGCATCAGTCACCATGAGTCACCAGCCCTGGCACCATGGCTCACCATCTCGGGACACCTTGCCAGAAGCCGCGTCTCGGGGCCAAAGACTGTGAACAGGATCTCCTGCTCTATGCACATGGCCTTGTTCCTGTCTACACACGCGTGGAGACCCGCATGGGACATCAGGCCACAAGGAGCTCAGCAATGCCTGCCAGAGGTCCCCCAGAGCCTCCCCATGGCCATAGGGGCCGCCCAGCTACACGCTGTTGTACAGCCCACGGGACCGGCCTGCATGGGTCTGCTCACCACGCAGCACCACGTGGGCACGGCTGAATGACTGTGTGGAAGTTTCCATACCTCATTGTGGTGTCAGGGTCGGCTACACTGCATGTTCCTGCTGGGGCCCCAGGACCTTGTGTGGACTCAGGAGAGTGTAGACAGGATCCATTGACACCATCCCCATGGGGACTGCAGAGCTTCCTAAGGTCTAGACACTGGCACCTGCCACACCCGTGTCCTGGCTGGCAGGTGGAGCTTACCAGGTCCACGGAGGAGCTGGGCTGCCGTGTGGCTGTTGTCCGTCTGCCAGAGCCAGGCTACAGTCTGCGTTTTCAGGAGAGAAGTAAAAGGTCCCCACAGGCATGCGGAACCTGGCGGGGCCCTCAGCCCAGCACAGGGAGGGAGGCCTCCCGCGGGGTACGCCACAGAGAACGCATAAGCATTCAAACCCTTCATGACGGGAAAGTGTCAGCCCTGGAGATGCTTCCCATGTGGGATTATGTCCTTTTCTTTCTCTGTCACCTACAGCGGGTCCCTTTGCCCGGGCATGGGGTGGGGTCTGTGCCACGGACACGGGGAGCTTCTCCGCACCCGATGCTGCCTGCGGCATGGTCTTGCTTTTGTAAATGTGACTTTGCCTGAAGGGGTCAAGGACCCCCAGAGTCTCCCCATGGCCGTGCAGAGCTGCGGAGCACTCAGCCCCGGGAGGCAGGGAGCAGGACCACTGGGGGCAGCAGGCGCTGGGCTAGTCCCATGCCTTTTGCTTCCTGTCAAGTGAGAAGCTCAGGTCCTGGGTGTGGCGGGTGAGTACCAGGTGCTCACCTGCTTCCGGCTCTGCGGTCCCAGTCTCCATCAGGCTAGGAGCCTGGCCCAGAGCCTGGGGCCCGCGGTGTGAGGGGGGCCTGTGGGGCCTGTGCCCAAGTGCCCAGGATCTGCACACCCACGCCCCTTGAGCTCCACCACCCCCGGGGTGAAGCCCCAGTACACAGCCCGTCTTCCCCTCTGCTCTCCTCTCTGCTGCCGCTGCCCTGTTCCCTGCCCTGGGGAGCTCGCCCCCCACCCCAGTCTTCTCAAAGACAATTTTAATTTCCTTTTATGCCAGAAGGAAATACACCTAAAACACGAGCAGTGTTGTTTTCTAGGTGCTGGGACTACAAGTGGCTTTTTCCCTCCGGCGTTCCTCTCACCTTGTCACTTTTCCATGTTTAACTGTCACTTTTATGATGGGGACAAAATAGTAATTGGACATGAGTGTCCTTTGGGGATTTGAGTGACAATGCCAGCAAACGTCCGTCTTACGCTCCTCACGTCAGCCATAAGGAGTGTGGCTTCACGGAACCACAGAGGGTCTGTGTCCCCGAAGAGCCCTGGGCTTCTCGTTGACACCTGATGCATGTGTGTCTGTTCTCCCCTAGGTGCCACAAGACGAGTGGGCCGGGTACCCCACGGGCGCCAAGGACGAGGAGATCCCCTGCAGGAGGATGCGAAGCGGGAGCTACATCAAAGCCATGGGCGACGAGGAGAGTGCAGAGTCGGACTCCAGCCCCAAGACGTCCCCCACGGCGGCCGTGCGGCCAGAGCCCCTGCTCAAGCCCATGGGACCCAGGCCGCTGGCAGACCTCCAAACGTAAGACCACCTTACTGTCTTCCCCGTGCACACACGGCCCGTCGGGGCCACCCTCGGTGTCTGAGTTGCACGTAGTAGATATGGGGCCATCAGTTTTCAAGAGCTTTAGAAAAAACAGACCTTTGGTTATTTACTTGGATGGTTTCCACATCCACTCAGTAAAGCCACTGTCGTCGCCGGTGAGACCCGTCCGTGCCGGCTGCAGAGTGGTGGGAACGTAGGGTGGGAAGGAGCGTGCGTGTGCGGAGATCACTGTCGGGCGCGTCTTGTGCACGGAAACCTTCTAAGCGCATTCGTGGGCGGCAGGGGTTTTTCAGGCTGGGGGACGGCTTGTACAGGTACAACAGTGCGTGCTTACACTGTTGTCCTGAGACAGGCGCTGGTGAATTTAACTCCTTTCTAGAGTACAAACAAGGACAACCGTCTGGGAAGTAGACTGTTAACATGAACTTGAAAACACGGCTCTCCTGCCCACATTGCTGTGTGTCTGGTCCCTGCCACTCACTTTGCATGCAGGGTTGACCCTTGAACGTCACGGGGTTTTAGGACAGCGGAAGTACCTTTGCAGTCCCACGCTGTGTTTATGGGAAACAGCCCACATAGAAGCGGGCCCACGCCCTGCACCCGGTGCTGTTCGGGGTCCGCCACCCGTGAGCGCTCTGGCTCTGCCACCCGTGAGCAGCCACTATCCCCGTGAAGTTTCTTCCACCGTGAAGCTTCCGCCCCCGGATCCGCGTCTCTGCACTTCCCGCTGTTGCACAGACCAGTCACTGTAACCCGCGAGCAGGAGGATGGAGCCCCAGACCGAGGCGTGGTCTCTGTGGCGCCCCTCCCGTGCCTGGTGCGCACGCCACAGGCAAAACCGTGGAGCTTCTCCCAACACCACCACGTAGGCGTTAGCGGCAGCGTGTGAGACGCCCCATCCTGATTCTCAACCCGGCTGGATGTTACTCTTCACCGTGGCCAACCGTGTCTCTGCTGCTGGGTTCAGCTCAGCTGCACAACAGTCGGGTTGGGAACACCGGGGTCCCCTCACTGCACACGTGTGCCTGCTCTGCCCCACACAGAGAGGGGAGGACAATCAGGGATACTCATCAGGGCCAACTGGAGCAAAGCCACTCGGGACAGCGTCAATGGGCTGGCAGGATGCTGTGGACGGAGGCGTGGACGAGCACAGAAACAGGCGTCCCCGCTGTCCTGCGGGATGTCAGATGCAGAGCCGCACAGCCATGAACCTGACCTCCAACCCACGGGCGGGCAGCAGACCGGCCGCCAGCCTCCCCATCCTGACCCTGGGTTGCGGAGTCCCACGTGCGCATTAGGAATGACCATCACCCTCCCCAAGGACAGCAACACCCAGGAAGCCGCGTGCTCCACAGCTCTGGGGGTTGAGCTACTGACACTCACGCACAGTCCGGGGCTCGGGGCCCCTGGGCATGTGGCCACGGACCTGAGCTGACTTTCTGAAAGCTGGTGACTCTTGTCCCAAGTGTCTATGTTTCAAGCAAACCACATGAAAGAAAAAAAAGAAGAAGAAGAAAAGTTGTGTTTTAATGGTGAGCAGGGATCTGGTAGTTTCCAAATAAGAACTTGATTTTCGTGTTAATGAGTCCCCCCATTCCCTCTTTGCCGCCCCCCCCCCCATTGGGGAGCACTCCCGCAGCATCCCATGTGCCCGGCGTGGAGCTGTCCTCACCACACTGAGCTCATGTCACCTGGCAGTGGGCGGAGGAGACCCTCCCATCCCTCACACCCCCTCACCCGGCCACCCCGGGGCCTCATACCAGGATCCCAGGGGCAGGGCTCACAAGGCAGCCTTAGGAGAACCCGCAGCATCACCCAGAACACCGAGAACTCCCTCCCAAGCCCCAGAGTGAGGAAGAGACCAAGGTCACTTAACGTCGTGATGCAGATACTGACCGTCCACGCACTGATGGTTCTGAGGGCCGGCGGAAGTGGGGGAATGAATGGCCCAGTGGTGCCCCACCGCTTTGGTCCCAGTCCAGATTCAGCCCCAGTCACTCTGTTCGTCCTTCCAGCTAGTGTCGGGGCACAGAGCTCTGTCTGCGAGCGTGCAAATTATTCTTACTCCCACACCTGACCGTTCCCTAGAGAAAACAGGACGGTAGGGGCGGTGCCCTGTGAGGAGTCCCCATGGGGCCATGCCCAGCAGGGGCCCTCTGCTGCTCCACCAGCTGCGTGGACCTCCCGGAAGTCACTCTCTGGGGCTAGCGTGTTGAAAACACGGTGACATGATGGGAGATACGTCATCATGTTGTTACTGTCATTGCCTGTCAGCATCAGACCCCATTTTACTTCGGGTTAGAATTTTGTACATTCCAATGTGATTTCATTTATTTTCATTTTAAGTGACATCACAGAAATTCGACTGTTTACTCAGGGAAGTTATAATTCTGCCCATTTTATGCAGCATGACCCCAGCTCAGAGAAGTGAGATGCAGAACATCCCAGAAGTGACCGCGGGTTTGACATGAAAGTAGTGATTTTAACCCCGTGCCCAGAATGAGCATGTTTGCCAGAGGATTGCAGGACTGTGCCTGTGGAGACCAGCAGGCATTACAGGGAAAGGAAGGAGTACTTCATTATGTCATCACCATGTGGTCAGAGGAGTCAGCAGGAAACCATGAGTGGGGTGGTGCGGGTTCCCAGATGAGCAGACCAGGCTCTGCAGAACAGGCAGGTGGCAGTACAACACACCTGTCCATCACCTCACCCCCATCCTACCGCCTGCCGTCCCCCCGCCTGCCGTGCCCCCACCTGCGGTCCCCTGCCTGGGTTCCCCTGCCTGTGGTCTCCCCGCCTGTGGTCCCCCCGCCTGTGGTCCCTCAGCCTGCAGTCCAGTCCCGCATCTGTGTGGTCCCCCCGCCTGTGGTTGCTTCGCACCTTCTCGGCGCTGCTATAGGAAGGTATGCAGGCCCCTGGGCCCGCTGTATGTGACGTGTGCGGTCGACTACCTCAGCAGACCCTCTGTATTCTAGAGTTCGTTCTACACCCAATGACGAAGTAAAACTCATAGTTCTTAAGTTGCATTTCAAATGTAACTGAAGTCCTCTGACCTCACAGTGCCCTGAGCGTGTCCCCGTCTGTACCATAGACCCTCCCCAGGAGGGGTGGTTGGCAGACCTTTCCAGGTGACAGGCTGATCCAGGAGCTAAAAGTAAGAATTCCCATTTGCTGACCCCCTCTGGGTTTTGTGCTCCTCTGGTATGCACGGACGACTTCTGGCAACAGTATTTAAGAATGCAAAAAAAAAAAAAAAAAAGCAGCAACACGACGTGGTAGTTACACTTCAGTTCCAATGTGACAGGCCTGGATTTACACTCTTTTCTCTGAACTATCACACGGGTGCGCTGAAACTTCAGGAACCGTATGCCGCTCCCCATCACAGTAAAGGCACAGAGAAAATGAACTGGACCAGCCCCTCGTTTTCCATCTGCAGGGCTAAAGACCTGGAAGAAAACTGAATCTCTAATTGGCTGTTATCAGTCCTTTTATGCCATCGAATACGAAATCCTTTCTGTAAAGGCTGCAGATTTTCTCCTTCAAAATGTGTGACCTCTTGCAACGGTGATTCTGTTGAACACAGTCTTGCCTTTCTGCTGTTAACCAAGAAAAAACCCGTCCTCTCATTAATAATTGAACAGACGTCCTTTTTGTACAGATGAGGACTCCCGCCTTCACCTCACTGCCTTCTCCGGATGAGCAAGGGAGGGAAAAGCTTCACGCTCAAAAGAAGAGTCCAGCGCAAACAGCTGAAATCCCGCACACGTGTCACGGTGCTGTCCTGCACCGAGTGCTCATTTGGACGGTCAGACCCACGCCTGGGACAGACACCGGCCACATGCGGACACCAGCTGGAATGACTACAGGTGAAAGGTAGATTTCCAGTGACTGTGCATCCGGTGTGCCAGGTTTTTAATCAGCTTGTGTATTTGTATTAGAGATACTGGATTTGCAGAACTCATTTCTGATTATTAGGAAAGGTAGACTGATTTCATTTGGGGGCCTTTGAGGTTTTGTTTCTTTTTTTCTTCTTTTTTTCTGCTTAGTTGAATTCAGAAGTCAAAGCTCTAATAATTCTGAACATCTCTGAGTCATCCCCCAGGAAGGAGGTATTTTAAATTTATAGAGGAAGGAGGACTTATTTTAAGAACTTCATATGTACAGATAAACTCAGATGGCGAGGAGATCTAAGAATCGTGCTGGTGCACTGAGCCTGGGACGGTCAGTTAAGTGAGTGACTCTTGATCTCGGGTCCGGTCTTGATCTCAGGGTCGTGGGTTTGAGCCCTGCGCTTGGCTCCATGCTCAGTGTGAATCCTGGTTTTAGAAAAAAGACTCCTATCGATAACGTGTGTGTCATATCATATGTACGTGCACACTGACATGTGAATGTGTGGATGCGGCGTGTGCATAGGCTTGTACACGCGTGCCTGCGTGTGGCTGTTCCGCGATTTTCAGACGGAGGAGACGTACGCAGACGTTACCCCACATTGAGAAGCTACAACATGAGGACAGATTCGAATTCATAGAATTAAAGACTTATCTGTAGTAAAAGCAGACCAACCAGCCAACAAGCTGCAGGACCGTCACAAAGATGAATAGTGATTGAAACCTGGAGACATGTTTCGTCATTTCAGTCACACATTTATGTTCTTACCATGTAGAGAGATGCCTTACAAATCAATAAGAAAAAAACCACAAGATAAATATGGATAAAGACCAGAAAATGATTATTCATGTATCTTAAAAATTATTAAAACTTTCTGGAGAGTATTTTAGCGTACCATTAAAAACGAGAAGTGTAAGAACTTATTTTAAAGAAATTCCTGAAAAGCACACAAAGATGTACAAAATCCAGTGATGTCTACTCTGTCGTTGTCGATCATCATGAGACGTTGCCAGTCGCCCGGACGCCCAGCAGTAGGCACTGGGTCCCACTTCAGGGAACTTGTGCCCTGGATGCGCCTGCACCTGTGAGGAGGGATGTGGGCAAAATCCTGTTCATTACAACACTGTTAGGGACTGTCAGAATCTACCCCACGATCCACTGCCGCGGGGCTGACGGGGTAATAGACATGCAGACCCCAGAATATAGTCATAGAATGTTCTAGAACACGACATGGCTATAAACACCAGTCAGACTCGCATGTCTTCAAACGGCGAGATCCAGATGATGTTAATTTTAAAAAGCAAGGCGTAGAACAATATAAAGCATGTCACTTTCTGTATAATGCAGATGGGGGAGTAAGAAAATTCCCATCACTTTGTATGGCATAAGACACAGAAGAACACACAAGAAACTAATGAAGGCAGCTTGTGTCTAAGAGTGAGAGGAAGTAGATGCAGCGGGGGCCGAGGGCAGAAGCCTGCTGGGCACCTTCTCCACGTCAGGTGAACGCCTTCACCACATGGGGGTGCTGTCCACGCAACTGTGGAACAACACGGCTCTTTAGAGCAGCAAAGGTACCAAACAGACCGTGCATCCGTGGGGCTGCGTACTGGGTGGCCGGCAGCAGAGCAGGCACTTTCACAAACCCCCAGAGAACGGCATCTAGCGAAGCAGTGGATGAACGGTTCCAGCTCTGCCTGGGGTGTGGACAGCCAGAATGCCCGGCGGTGCCGCCCCGATATCGGGGGGAAAAGGCCGGACAACATGGCACTAGACCCCCAGGCAGCAGGGCCGAGACTGCAGGGCACCCCAGGGGGCTCCAGAAGACTAGGATTCAAGGGCTGCCCCACATGGAGCAGGGTGCGGCAGGGAGGGCTGTGGGGCTCGTGAAGTTTGCCTGGGTGGATCCTTGGGAGCCCCAGCCCCACGGGATGAGCACAGACCCCCACATGCTCCTCCACGGCCCCGCTCTGGGTAGGAAGGGGGCCGGAGCCAGAGAGAGCCCCTCAACCCAGGTTGCTGGGACAGTAGTCCAGCGGATGACCCCTACCCCTGCAGGGAAGGTCCCCACCCCTGGGACCCCTGCCTGTACACCTTCCTATGGAGAAGGGCCATCACCCACTCGAGGGCGCATGAGTAAACCTGCGGGAAGAGAGGGAAGAAAACCCTCCGCCCCCCAGTCCTAGGCCCTGATCTTAACCCAGTACTGAATGGCTGCCCGTCCCTGGGAGGAGCAGGAAGAGCCCTCACGGACGGGCACGGGGCTGCCCGCACCAGGCCTGGCGGCGAACACCTAACCATCACCCCAAGCCATCAGCCACCGCGGCAGGATCTCAGTCCGGAAGAGCACGGGGTGTGTCCACTCCCAAACACAAACCTCACTTACCTCGGCCTCTACCGTTCTGCATGGAGGACCAGCGCCCCAGCCAACTTCAGAGCAAAAGCCGCTCTCCAGAGACAGAGCAGCCCAGAGAACGGAGAGGACAGGGACCATGATGCTGTCAGAGAGACTCTCCAAATGCCTGGTTCACATGGCAGAAGGCCTTTTGGAAGAGGGGATGACATGCGTCCGTAACCGCGGGGCCAGCAGAGCGATGAGAAGTGGAAGAAAGGCGGACAGAAATACAGCAGACAGACCTCAGGTCAGGAGCGAGGCCCCTGCTGAGGAGCTCATCGGTGAATGCCATTAACACACCCGTGAACATGAAGGTGGGTCCGCAGAAGTTACAGAAAGGGACTCAGAGAAGAAAAGTGGGGGGAGCGGAAGTGGGAAGGAACACGCAGGAGCTGTGGGGGAATTGCCTGCCGCCGCGGCGGACACAGAACCAGGACCCTGAGAGCAACCGAGGGCAGGTGGGACCGAAGGGTTGTTCCAGATCCGATCCCTACGGATGCCCCAAAGACAGAAACACTGAATCATGGACGGAAGAATCTCAGAAAGTCTCAAGAAAGGTAAATACGAGAGAGAACCCCACTCATATGTACACACATCGTATTCAAACTGCCAGAAACCGAGGACTAAGAGAAACGCTCGAGGAAACGCTCGAGGACGGTTGGAGAAAAATAAAAACCCGTTACATACAGAGGAATGAAGACTTGGGGCCGACTTGTCATCGCAAATGTTAGGAGCCAGGAAAGTGACAAGGAAGTGACACCCTCCAAGCCCCGAGAGAAGAACCTCGTGAGCCCCAAGGCGGGACGGCGGGAGAGGGCTCCCGCGAATGGACGTGCAGGAAGTGCTGGGTCATCAGAACCGAAGTGGGAAGACCCCCGCCCACACGCGGGGGCCACATCCTTGTATTAAAGGAGCTCTCCGAGGTGCGATGAAACCGTCCGGTAGCAGCAGACACGGGCCCCCCAGCAGAGAACAGAGGAGCTCCGCGCCTCGGTCGTGACTCCAGGATCTGCCAGAACTCACAGACCTGTGCCAAGAGTGGGGGCGCCGTCAGATCCAGCCGCCCAACCAGAGCTGGAAAAACGGCGTCTTGCAAAACCAAAGGATGGGAGCTGAGAGCAAGGATCTGTGCAAGCAGCTCCTCTGTGCCGAGAGACTAACTTTATTCTGGGACAGGAAGACGGGAGCGTAGGTCTGCCTCGCTTCTCTTTTTTGGCGAGTGCGTATCCAGGCAACATGAGACACAAGCTGCTCCCAGCACCTGCTCCCTCCCGCTTGGCTGGTCGGTTGGGGGAAGCCACCCAGAGGAGGATCAGAAGAGAACCCTGCCTGCCTGCCGGGTGACCCGCCTCGGAAGATGGGCTCAGGTGTCCTTGCTGGCTCATGAGCCCGCCCTAGGACAAGGGAGCTCCCCTTTCCTCCAGAGTAGCCTAGTCATGTGGCTTAGCTGGGTAGTTGCTCTGTGGGTGTCCCGGAAGCCCCTGGTCCATGACAGATGGTCAGACTACTCAGCTACCAGGGAGGAGTCAGGTGGAGTCGCCCTGAGAAGCCTCTGGAAGCAATCACAGGGCCTGCAGAATATTCAGGACCCATCCAGAAGGGTGACGGGGTCCCTCAAAGCCAGCGTCTTCATTTCTAGCGTCATCGATCTTGGCTTCTTGCTGTTTCCTGATACTGGGACTCCGTTGTGGTTGGGGCTCACAGCCTCCATCAGACCACGCAGCTCCTGCCGTCTCTCAAACAGCAGCTCTAGGCCCTGCTTCTCGAGCCCTGTGCCGATCTCCCCTCCACCTGCCAGCTCTGACCACTGGTTTGTAGCCGAGTCGCGTGGCAGACTGGTCACGATCCAGCCCCAGGAGCCTGTGAGGCCTTATTTCTCACCGTGTCCTAGCGGTGAGGTCTACACCCCGGCCCTCCCGGACAGCTCCCACTTCCAGATGCGCGTCTGTCCCCAGCACCCCCGCACTGCCGTGCTCCTGCTTGTCCTCCGGGGCTCGGCTCGGGACCGCCTCCTCCTGGGAGTCTCCCTGGGTCAGACACCCCCCAGAGTGCTCCCTGAGCACCCCGTGCTTACCGCTGCCGCTTGTTAGCTCCCCCCAGTCGCCTGTGTACTCGTGAGGGCACGAGGTGTGTCAGGCGTCACTGTCCTGTCTCTGCACTGTGCAGCTGTGCCCCGCGCTCACAGAGGGCGTGAGCAGGACGAGCTTCTCGAGAGTGACTTCTCAGGGGTCACCGCTCGCCGCTCGATTAAGGAACTGCTATTAAGGGCACCAGTAAAAGCGTCATTTGTGAAGATTCTAAATGTAAGATCATCAACTTAAAAACCACGTGTAAAGCTGATTCACATCCACCCAGTTCCTGACCCTCTTTACATTAGTCCCGAAAGGACCAGACGCCAGGCTCCTTGAAAATGCCCGCATGGCACCTGGGCGGCTCTTCCGCTAACGCGCACCGCGGTGTGGAGGAGGCTCGCGGCTTCCGCGGCTGCGACCTGCGATCTTCGGCTCAGCAGAGGAGGGGGCGGTTGCTCTCTGTCCCTGCGGGAGCCCCGCCTCCCACCTCCCACCTCCCCGGGAGCCCCGGGTCTCTCACCAGAGGGTGCTGTCGGAGCGGAAGGTAGGCGGGGCGCCCGGCTGCAAGGGCCCGGGTCGTCGCCCAAGTGGGCTGCGAGCCCACAAAGAGGGGCACACACGCGACTTCGCTGCCTGTTCCTCTCCTCGTGGACGTGCGAGGACCATCGCCACGCGTCCTCATCTAGCGTGTTTGCCTAGGAAGCTCCCAGCATTCTGCCCCAGCTCGGCTCTTGTGTTTTCAGTTCACGCTGACTCCAGTCGCACTCGGATTCTTTTCCTTCTTCTGATGTTTCTAAAGTCACGTCAGGGGGGCTCCTGGGGAGCTGAGTCGGTGAGCATCTGCGTTCGGCTCAGGTCATGACACCCGGGGCCTGGGATCGAGTCCCGCATCAGGCTCCCTGCTCAGCGGGAAGCCTGCCTCTCCCTCTGCTGCAGCTGCCCCTGCTTGTGTGCGTGCTCTCGCTCTCGCACGCTCGCTCTCTGATAAATAAATAAAATCTTTAAAAGCAAAAGCTGTTTTGAAAAGTCAAATCAAAAACTAAGTAAGGAAGAAAGGCTCATGAAAAATTGCTCTTTTGAAATTTCACGGTTTGTTTCTTCTGTCCACTTGTTCTCTATCCTGAGTGTGTCACTGCGTGAGCTCGTTGGCAGCCGGTCCTGTCGCTCGGACCCTGCCTTGTCTCACTCGCTCATGCTCGTTCCGGCCGTCGGCCCTGGGCTGCGGCAGCCCGTCCTGTTACGGGAACCACACGTCCAGAATCTCCAGAACACGCGCTTTTGTTGAACCGACGGTGCCGGTGCACGTGCAGACAAGGAACGTGGGTCTGGGTGGTCCTGTGCAGCAGGACATTCTCCCGGGGCCCTGAGCCCTCACAACCTGGCCAAGAGTGGCGTCCGCACGGTACGGGGCTGGCCTCAGATACGCCACCCATCTGTTAATTAAATTCATGATTAAATTGATTTTAACCTGCAGAATCATTTATACTTGCAGTAAAAAGCTGACACAACACAGAATCACATGAAGTGGAACATCGTTCTGTCTCTTCCATTGCCGTGTCTCCGGGAGCAGCCATTGCTGATGGTTTTGCACTGTCTGGACAGTTTTGTTTGCACAGAAGTGCATACATGCACCTATTTTTAAAACAAAAATGAGATCACACTGTACATATTACTCTAATGTCCTTCCCTTTTTTTCTCTCCACCATTCTTTGGTTTTTTATGGCTATCATAAGAAACTACCACAAATTTAGTAGCTTAAAATAAGACAGATTCATCCTCTGATTCTTTGGGCCCTCTGGGTCAGAAGCCCGTCATGCGTCTTTCTGGGCTAACTTGATGGGTCAGCAGAGCTATGTTCCTTTCTGAGAGAACTGCGTGGGGGTTCCGTCTCCTTGTCCCAGCCTTAGAACTGGGCCTCTATCTCTGCTGGCCGTCAGCTGAGTCTCTGTGGGCCCCCACACGCATGTGTCAGCCTGTGTCTTCAAAACCACATGTGGCAGAGGATCCCTTCCCCTTCCCCGGCCTCTCCTGCCTCATCTCAGCCATTGTACCTCTGACGCCCTCTGCCTTTCTCTGCTTTGAAGACTTCACGTGGCGACACTGGGCCTGCTTGGATGATCCGGGGGCTCTCCCCATCTCTGGGTCAGGTGACCTCCAGCCTCAGTCCCATCTGCACCCTGATTCCCTTCTGTGTAGCACAGCACATTCCCACATGTAACACTCCAGGCTGAAGGTCAGGGCGGTCAGAGTCCTGGCACACAGCCATCATGTGCCTCCTTCACGGCGCACCTATCCACTGAAGCTTGTAGACGGGCTCCAATTTATTGTCATTACCTTATCGTTGGGGGATCGCCTCTGAGTTTTCACTACTGTGTAGAATGTCGCAAAGAAGGTATTTCTCTGTGATTGTGCAGTTGCCAGCCCTGCTCGTGGCCAGGGTAGCAGCATCGGGGAACTCTCAGGGCACGTCTGCCTCCGAATCTTCACCTTCGTCAGTATGGCCGAGAAGTATCTGACTAGTGTGGCAATAACTCCAAATTAGTTTTATTAATGGGTTCACTTGTGCCCTTAACCCAGGAATAGTTTCATTCTCCACCTCTGTATAGGCCTAAGGGGTAGGCATTCTGTTGAGACTGTCCAACTGCCCTGTTCCCTAAAAACATAACATGACACTATCATAGAAAGATCATACTTCTGAAGAATAGGGTTGAGAATCTCCTTATTTAGACAGTGTGGCCTTATCCCAAATATGGGTCCCTTTGCAGAAATCCATTGCCAATCCATGCATCTCTAGAAACCATTCAAGTTCAGGACAGAGGGTCTTAGGATGTTCTTACAGATCAGCTTGCTGGGGACATACCTTAGGCTACAACAGTCCATCAGCATTGGGGCCATCTTGAGAAAGGAGGGTGGGCTTCTGGGATGTGGTGTTGTAAGAGCCAGACTGTGCAATCAGCTCTTTATTGGTTTGTCAACTTTCTATTGTTTTCCTGTTTTCTTATTCATTAAATCAATTTATGCTTTTGTTAATTTCTTTTTATTTCCTTAGATCCATTGTTATTCCCCTCATTTATCAGCTGATTGTCTATTTAGTGAGGGAGTTTAGACTATGAATATTCCTAAGAGTGTATCTTTTGCTGCATCTCTTCTGATAAGATATGATGCTTTCAATCCTTACTACTTTGTAGATATTCTGCAATTTTGTTCTGATCTCCACTTTGATCAAGATGGAATGAATTAACTGAAGGAAAAACACACTTGCTAGGATAAATAGAGCCACTATTAATTATTTTTCCCTTTTAATTACTTTTTTTTAGAATTTTATAATGTGTGTTATTCTTTAATATTAGTCATATTTCCTTGTTAGCCCTTTTGGCAGGGAACTAGATTTAGAGATATACATAAAATATTATCATTTTTCCTTTTTTCCCCATTTGTTCCCATTTCTGATTAAACGAGCTCTCAATTTCCCTAGTAGTCAAGTCACTCGCACTAATTCTCAAAGCTGCAAAAGGCACTTTATCAGTCTTCAGGCCACCCATGAGCTATTTTTGTGCACTTTTCGGCTGTTCGTCTAACCCTGACGTGTGCCTTCCTGCTCAGCAACTGAAGTGTTCTCTCAGTTCTCACACCTTGTGACAGAGCTTTGACAGCGTAATGGACAGAGTTGTCCACCTTTAAACACTGAAGGGTGGTGAAAGCATCATTCTCTGAACACAAGTCAGTCTCTTCACTTTCATAGACTTCAAACTGTCCAGCAGCATGCCAGCACCCCTGCTACTCCTGTAACAAGCAGAGAGGGTTTCTGTTAATGAGTCAGAATCCACCAGTTGTTGAAAGCCTATTTCCAGAGAACACGCTGAATGAGGAGAATAGAGCGGAGGCAAATCTGTAAGGTTTGGGGGCAAAATTAAATAACATGAAACCCAACACTGAACTTGAAGCAGCAGTGAGTCTTTCTGCACGTGCTGCCCCCAAATGTAGTATAAAGAATGTGTTTTAGGGAATTCATTGTCTTCTTTGATGTATCTTACATAACATATGAATTCATTCATCCATTCATCCAATGAATAGCTGTGTGTTAAGGGCGGAGTATATAAATAAGATAGTTATCAAATAAATAAATGAATAAGTAAATGTAAACATTGCTAGGGCATTAACTAGGCACCTAAATCGACACAATGAAAAATTACAGAAATAATTTTCACAGAGTTAAAAAACTGAAGTTTTGATGAACTAAACTGTTTCTGAAATAAGTATTTTCATTAGGATAAAATTTTTTTTAAATCTCTTCCACTGAAAAGTTTGGCAATGCATATCAAAAACCTTTATATTTGTTCCACTTATGGGATCCTAAGGAAATAGTCAACTTCCAATAAAAGATTTAATTAAAAAAAAAGTCCTAGAAGAAATTCTAATTCTTTCCTATTATTTATAGTAAATAAATTTATAGTAAAGAATTAATTAGAAACAGTAAACATCCATCAACATACAAAATGATAGATTCACTTATTTGTAATCAATAAAAAATATTTACAAAGAATTTTTCATTGTATAACAAAATGGTTACAGTGTTTATAAGATTTCTGTACCCCATGAGGCCCCAACATTGGAACATTCATAGCAAAACTGCAAAGATTGTGTGGCGGGCAGAAGCCTAAGATGACTTTTCTTCTGTGGTGAGTGTGGTTGGGACCAGTACTTACCATGACAAACCCCTCTCTCAGGCATGTGACTCTATAAGGCAAATGGACGTCATCCAGGGGGCTGGACCTCATCATATGAACTTATGAAGAGCAGTTTTGTCTGGTGGTAGCAGAAAGGGAAGCCAGAGGGGCGCCTGGGTGGCTCAGTGGGTTAATCCTCTGCTTTCGGCTGAGGTCATGATCCCAGGGTCCTGGGATCGAGCCCCACATCAGGCTCTCTGCTTAGCAGGGAGCCTGCCTCCACCTGTCTCTCTGCCTGCCTCTCTGCCTGCTTGTGATCTCTGTCTGTCAAATAAATAAATAAAATCTTAAAAAAAAAAAAAAAGGAAAGGGAAGCCAGAGATTTGATGCAGGAGAAATATTGGAAAAGCCTTTCATGACTCAAACATGGGGGGGTCCACATGGAAGGGGCTCCACGAGGCCTCTTGGAGCTCAACAGCCAACAAGAAAGGGGAACCTCCTTCCTACATTCACAAGGAACTGAGTAGTGCCAACAACCCACAGAAGCCTGCATATGAGGTCTCGGGCCATCTGGCACTATAATGTCCGTCTGTGAGCCTGTGAGCAGAGGACCCAGCCCATGTGCTGGACTTGACCTGCAGTTCTAGTGTAAGCTAAGATGTGAGTGTCGCCTTAACCCTCTACATTTGTACTGATGCAGTGTATTAGCCAGATTCTCCAGAGAAACAGATCCAATGGGTGTGTGTGTGTGTGTGTGTGTGTGTGTGTGATGAGAGAGAGACATTGATTTTAAGGAATTGGCTCACATGATTTTGGAGGGAGCAAGTCTGAATTATGCAAAGCAAACTGACAGGCTGGAGGTTGAGGGAAGAGTTGATGGTGCAACTCAAGTGAAAAGACAGTGTGGAGGCAGAATTTCTCCTTGAGGAGGTCATTCTTTTCCCTTAAGACCTTCAACTGATTGGATGAGGCCCACCCAATCTGAAGAGCAATCTGCTTTACTCAGAGTCTACTGATTTAGATGTAATCACATCTAAACTTCCATCTCACCAAATGTCTGGGCACCATAACCTCTCCAAGTTGACACATAAAATTAACCCATCACACACAGCCAGAGAAATCTGATACAGGAAGGCACCAAAATAGGAATAATGATCATCCCTGGGTAGTAGATTTGTGGCTGAATTTTATTTCCATTTAAATATTTTCTAAATTTTTGCAAAAGCATGTATTAGTGTTGACATAAGAAGAGATACTGAAAACCATTTCATTGTGTTCTAAGGTTCTCGTAATCCCTAAGTGTTGTTTTTCCAATAATAATAGAGTATAAAAATGAAATAGACTTGTGTTGTAAAGTTGCCGTAGTAATAAATTTATGCTCAGCAGCTTTATTAGACATTAGCAATGAGTGGAAATATCATTGTGTATGCGTTTTAAAGCCAGAGAAGTGAAATCATTCCCGGTGGTGTTCCCCCACACTTTGTGCCTCGGAAGTGTGTTTCAGACGAGGCACACAGAGCGAGAGTACATGGAGATTGTACCCACGTTGGGGGTGCTTGGGGTCTGTCGGTGTCACCAGGGCCCCTCCGTCCCTGGTGGAGCAAAATGAATGAGTTTGAAGCGTTTCTAAACTGGAAGCCCTCTCAGAAATCACTTCTGACTGCAGCATCATTGTTGATGTTTTGGGGGACAGCATCCGTATCCCCTCCCTAGGGGCTGCCTGCTATGCACTGAGTGTGTCCCCAAGGTTCATCTGTTGAATCCTAACCCCCAAGGTGCTGGTGTCGGGAGGTAGGGCCTCTGGGCAAGGATGAGGTCGTGAGGGAGCCCCTAGGAATGGATTAGTGTCCTTATGGAGGAATCCAGAGAGCCCCCGCCCCTCCTGCCATGTGAGGACACAGTTAGATGGCCGTCTGGGAACGAGTTCCTCTCTAGAGACCAGATCTGCACTTTCCAGTCTTGGATGTGACCTCGGACTTCCATTCTCCAAGCAGTGAGAAGTCAGCGTCTGTTGGTTTTCAGCCTGCAGTGTAGGTCTCTTAGCAGCCCCCAAGCAAAGCACACTGAGGGCCTGGAAGGCCAAAACCCAGGGGCTGGCAGGGCCTTGCCCCTCCAGAGCCTCTGGCGTGCGCTCCTTGCTTGTCAGCTCCAGCTCCTGGCGGCCCCACCTGCTCCGCAGCCTGTGAGCTCCTCACTCCAGCCTCTACCTCCCAGTGGCGTGGTGTCTCCTCAGCTGGAAGGACCATTCATACTGGAGTGGCACCCACGCCACTGAGCTCATCCTCATGACCAATCCACAACGACCCCCTTTTCACAGAGACAGAAGGTCACGCTCTGTGGTACTGGGGGTTAGGACCTCAGCACAACTCTAGGTGGGAACACTGTTCACCTCATCCCAGAGACAGCCCCCGTGCTCTGCCAAGATATGGAAGCACGTTCAAGATGGCGCTGATCCACACTGGTGACCATCGGACACTTTGTGAAGGTGGTTTCGGTCCCCGTGTTTCACACTGGAGTCTTTGGCCAAACATGTAGCAGCTATTTTCTCACCGGACGACTATGGCGATTCTGCCAGCAAGTACTGAGAGTTCCATGTCCCCCCACTGGAGCCTCCTCTCCAGTCCTCCATTATCTGTGCATGAATCAACTCATGCAGGTGCTCATTATGACTCGTCAGGAACCCAGACCACTTTGCCTAAAACAGACGAAGTCATATTCCACACGGTACGTCATCTTATGACCTATGTATCCTACCACTTCCGCTCGAGAATTGAAATCCGCCCTCCTGTGCTCCGGTCCTGGGGACGGACACTCCCTGTGTCCATCCCACCTCACCTTCCAGAACCCCACCTCCATGTGCACTGCCTGGGACTGGTGGGACCCAGCCCTTGATCCGGCTCCGCAAGCTGTCCCAGCAGGTCCTCCCTGACACTGAAGCGTGGAGCCGAAGACGCACGCTCTGGTGTTGGGTTGGCTAAATGGTCCTCAGGACACTGGGATCTCAGAATGGAGATGTTTTGTGCATTCTTGCCCTGCCACACTTGGCAACCACCCCAGGCCATCTTGGCAGCAGTGGGCAGGTTAAGCTACTGAGATAGCCTTGGTCCCTGCAAACACCATGCAGACACTCTGGGTTCTTTTCAAACTTCTGTCTCTTCTCCGGTCCAGGGCTCTTCCCCTCCATTCCCTCTGTGAAGGCAGGAGCTTGTGGGGAAAGGAGGGGATCACGGGCGTCTATGCTCACAAACAGCCCCCCACTTCCCTCTTCCCACTGTCGGCCCTTTGGCACTGGGGCAAGAAGGAAGGAGGAGACGAGCAAGGGCCCCCCCTTCCCTTACAGCTGGCCTGTTGCCCAGAGCATCTCTTGGTTCCCTGGGCGACCCCGAGGCCGTCCTCTCCTTCCTTTTCTGCCTAGCAGGAGAGACACGATTCCGCTTCCCCTCTTCCTACCCACACCCTGTCTCTTCCCACCACCGCCTGCGGGGGCTCACTCCCCCAGTGTCTTCAGATCCTGCACAATTCTTTGGGGAATTGGAAGCTTAAAATGGCTCAAAACCAGACACCCTGAGTGTCTACTCGACCTGCGGGGTATTGCCGTATTGATCACTTCACCAGTGGAGGTGCAGACCGGTCCCCCTGCTGCCGCCTCTGGCCCCACACCCCATCATGGCTCCAGAAGCATCCTGGCTCCGCAGGAAGAAGAGAGGCAACCCCAACCCCCACAGAGGGGAGATGGCTTGTTGGGCTGTGGATGTTTGTTGTGGGTTCTGGAGCTCGTGCTTCTGGCCTCTGTATCAATAATTCTAATGCAGGCATCTGGGTGGCTCAGTGGGTTAAGCCTCTCCCTCCGGCTCAGGTCATGATCTCAGGGTCCTGGGATCGAGCCCCGCATCGGGCTCTCTGCTCAGCGGGGAGCCTGCTTCCCCCTCTCTCTCTGCCTGCCTCCCTGCCTGCTTGTGATCTCTGTCTGTTAAATAAATAAATAAATAGTTTTAATGCAAACTAGGTTACCTTTCACGGTGAACTTGCTCAAAAAGGACACAAACGAATGTGACAGACGTTCATGAAGAGCCGGGCGGGGAGAGGATGGGCGGCCGGGTGGGCGTGTGCTGGAAGTCCAGCCTCCCCCTCCCAGCAGGTGCTCCGGTGTTCTCCCCCCGAGGCCCGGCCTTCTGTGATCGCTGCAGATACTCACCAAGCGAACCGCGCACTCGCTCACAGTCATCCTCCTCAGCCCCGGGCTCTTGCCTGTGTCTGGACACTCCTGGCGTCCCCTGCAGGGGCTGCAAACCGCCCGCCCGCTGACGGCTTCTCCTGGTCATACAGCAATCGCCCTCGTCTGCCGCTTCTCACTGCCTTCCCTAAAAATCCCTGCAGGGATCACGACGCCGTAAATATCTACCCCCCCCCCCACGATGTTCCTGCTCCCTTCTCAGTTCCTTCTCATGCACGTCCCTCCCTGGATCCCACGGCGTCCTCTGATATCGCCCCTTGGTCCGCCCGGGGAGCGCCTCGCGGGCAGAGCGAGGGCAGGGCAGGTGGCGTTGCCCGTAAAGACCTGCCGCGGGTCTCAGAGGCCCGTGAGGTGTCAGCAGGGGCCTTCCCCTTCCTTCCCTCGTGGAAGGTGGGCTTCTCCACCACAGGCGCCAGGGCCCCTGTCAGCATGGGGTGACTTCTGACGAAGCGCCCAGTGATGGTTTCCCCGTGCCGTGTCCCCGCACGTTTGAGATGACGATTCTTACTCCCCTCGTCTGTGTTCTCCTCAGCTTCCAGACTCCACTGCAGCCTCCTCACGGGGACACCCGGGACGCCCTGGGACGCTCAGTGCTTGGTCGTGTCGTCTGTTGGCAACCGGCCAGGCCCTGGTGACCTCGTGCATGGCACACTTACCCTGTTGAGTTTCGGGGGACTCACATTTCCTGAGTAAATAGCACGTGCCTCTCACTTCATAGAGCAGTAGGTCAGCAAGCACGTGCTCTCGGAACCACAGCCAGAAATCCCGGCAGGAGGTCGAGATCGTGGGGACAGTTTCTCTGCTGAAGGGGTAGTTCACCTCTGTGTGGTCTGGTAAAACCCTGTGCGGCTGGTGGCTGTTACCCGACAGGGCGGGACGTGTTCCCGGGCACAGGTGGCCTCACAGGGAACAACCTGGTCCTCTCCTTGCCCTGTTCCCCGGACTTGACCCGCAGGACAGGGTACGTGTCTCAGTGACCCTGACACAGGGCCGGTGCTTAGCGTCTGCGGGGCTACACTGCTTCGAGGAGAGTGCAGCCGGGCTCAGTCGTATGGGGTTACTGCTGGTAATGCGGGGGGCTCTTGGGCGTGCGCCGTCTTTACCAGAACCGTGTTCCGGAAATCTTGTTGGTTAGGCAAGTAATTTTCTTAAAATATTTTTCCTGAAGGTCCTACAGGGCACTGAAAATTTTCAAGCAGACTAGCAGAGTTCCATTTAGGAAAGATCGCTTTGACTGCGTGGGTACAATTCAGTGTCTGTCAAGACCAGGGGGCTGTGAGAGCAGTGGGGGGAGGCAGGAGAGCAAGGGTCAGATGCCGGAGAGGTCTGTGGTGCATGGTCTCTGGAAGAGCCTGGCGATGGCTCCCCCAAGGTCGCAGGTGCTCTCATGGGCTAGGGTCAAGAGGGCAGCCTGCTGAGTCCCGTTCCGGGCACGTGGAGCTTGAAAAGGTGGAGACGAGCAGCGCGTGCACAGTCCTGCTGACCAGGGAGGAGCGAGGCTGCCGGATGGCCGCCTCGGCCCAGATCTGCCCAGTCCGGTGCCGCCCACTGAGCACCTGTCCTCCTCTGCCTTCTGGGCTGGTGGGGGAGGGGGCACACTCGAGCCGCCAGGGGTTGGGGGGCCATGGGATCGGCATGTGGCCCGTGAGAGTGAGGGGAAGCGACGGGCGTCACCTCTCGATGGGCCTGACCCTCCAGAACCATCTTTTCCTCGGCCATGGCGCCCAGCAGTTTCGGGGAGCCGTGCTTCCTTCAGCCTGAGTCCCAGAGAGAGGACAGCATAGATCAGAGTCCCCAGATGGCTCACGGTGGGCATGTGGCAGAGAGTGAAAATAAACCTGGTTTATTTGGAGCCCGTGTTTCAGAGGCTCTGTTGCTGCAACATTACGTAGCCCGTCCTGGTGGCCGCGGTGGGGCTGTGTATTGGGGAATTATCACAAAAAGAGCCGTGTGATGAGTCCGTGTGGGTGGGCGCCCAGGCCCGGCAGGAACATGCGGAGCAGAGGCGGGACGCAGAGCGAGGGCTGCCTGCCAAGCAGTGTCCGGAAAGATGGAAGAGGAGCCAGAGGGGCGGGGAGCCGCGCCGCGGTGCGCAGGGAGCCTTTGGGAGATGGGAGCCCGGGGGTCGCGCCAGCCCCAGCAGGAGCAGGTCCCGCGGAGGAGCTGGGTGCGAGGGACCCAGACGGCCAGGAGATGAAGTAAGTGAGGTGGAGGGAGCGGGTGTGGCGGGAAGTTCCAGCGAGGCTGGGAAGGGCGCGTCGCCCGGAGGCAGACGGGAGAGGCTGGGGTGCGGTGGGGCGGTCAGACGCCCCACGGAGAGCATGCGTGTGTGGGGCAGCAGGTGCAGGGATGCAGGGACGGGACACGTGGTGACATGCTTGCACTGTTTCTCGCGTGAGGACTGTCTCCACTCGCTCCTGTCGTACGTGTGGTGCGAGATGCTGGGTGTGACACCCCAGGTCAGGCAGCTGCTGACCTCAGCGGGGCCCTCCTCGGGGGTTCTGCTCCCTGGTCCCCAGCCCTCCACAGCCACGCCCCGGGGCTCCCTGCTTTGATGGCCGCCCACAGCCTCTGCGGGTCTCCCCTCCCCACTTGCTCCAGAGGACCTGCTGCCGTGTCTCCCGGTTGCATAACCCACCCCCTTTCTGCACAAATGAAGCCTCCGTCTCGAAGGACACTGACCTGCATTCCAGTCACGGGTCAGCTTCCACCCCTCCCTCTGGCTGGACCTGCGAGTACTTAGCGCCAGGGGCTCAGATGTCACCTCGGGCTCTGACCTCTCTCTGTGACCTTCCTGCATGACCCTGCCCACGTGCACAGCCTCAGAGATCATCTTTGGGCTGATTCACCCAGATTTCCCATGAACCTCTCACTTCTGTCTGGATTCCAGATGGGATAGGAAATTGCCCAGCTGTGCTTCCGTGGAGATGTCTGGTAAGCCTCTCAGCTGCACTTGGCCCCAGAATAACTCCCGGTCCCTCCGCTCATCCCTGATCTGCCGTGCTCACGGTCTCCTCCCCCAGCACAGGATGCGGGAGTCCATCACACCCCTCAACCCGACCGTCCAGAACTGACAGTTACCCACAGGACGTGGTGGGAAGAACAAGGAACGGGAACTGGCAGTGAGCGTGAAGGGAGCCCCACACCCCTCTGGGGACACATTTTGAGGTGGTTCCAGTCTGTAGAACCATGCTCATGGTCCACGGGCCCAAGCCATAAACAATCAGCTGAAATCAACAAGGACCCCAAACGCAATAGGTGTGAAAGCCAGTGAGGTTCTTACACACAAAAGACGTGGTGATGCTGAAGGTGGGGGCAGGGGAGAAGGGAGTGAGCCGGACGGAGACTTTGGGAAACACGTCGACCACAGGGGTGAGGCTAAAGACAGATCCTACAGATTCGGGGCCCCAGGGAGGATGCGCGCTTCTCAGGGCACGTGGGTTAGAGTTGTAAGCACAGCTGATGAGTATGAAGCCCCCACGGGGACCTGAATGGGGTGGTGGTGAGACCCACACACCTCACTGTCGGGGGAAGACCTTACCCGCGAGGGAAGGTGAGAACTGTGGTGTTTGACTGGGATCGGACGGGGAGTGGGAACTCTGATGTGCATAGACGCAGACCAGATCCGGACGCCGGGACTGACGTGGGTACCCCGGTGGTGCGGGGCTAACACCCAGCCGTCCCCATGCCGTGTGCTGAGGGCCTGGAAGCAAGGACCCAGCACCCAGCAGCCAGCACCCAGCACCTGGGTCTTGATTCCTCAGTACCAGTCTCCAGGGAAAGGAACCCGTCGTGCTCTTTGGACAAATGTCCAACCCCAGTATAGGGCAGAGAAAACACCAGATCAGATGGACTACCAGATGGCTTCAGAAAGTGAAGAAGTGCTCAGCCTGGGGCGGGAGCAGGTTGAAAAGACAGCAGCTTTCGGGGGCTCCCAGCAGCCCAGACCATGGCTAGTGAATACCGCTGGGTCGGAATCCCCCAGCTCCTGAGTCCGGGCTGACTTTACTGTTATTGACAGAATGGTCAGCCTGGGCATCAGGACAGTTCTTCCTTGTAGGAGAACACTTGGGCTGGAAGGGACAGGGACAGAAGGTCACCACGAGGCCACCCTGCAGTGCCCACGACCGCAGCAGGACGTGTGAGCAGGAGAGAAAACCACGCTGAGAGACGTTCCCGGGGGACCATCGACACTCCACTGAGGATGAACCCAGCACCCTCACACGCACCCTCTAAGACACCAGGACCCCAGGTACCCCCTAAGTATAGGAGAAAGTTCAACATCACTTCTGTGGAATTCTTGCCCCAAATGCATTACCTCCAGCTCATCCTGGGAGACGTCACAGAGCCCAACGAGGGGACTTTTTTTTTTTTTTTAAAGATCTTATTTATTTATTTGCAAGAGAGAGAGAGCATGAGCAGGATGAGAGGGAGAGAGAGAGGCAGGCTCCCCACTGAGCAGGGGGCCCAATTCGGGGCTTGATCCCAGGGGCCCAGGACCATAACCTAAGCCAAAACCAAGAGTGATCCACTTAACTGACTGAGCCCCCAGGTGGCCCCAAAGAAGGGGCGTTTTACAAAACAGGTGACCGGTGGTGTTCCAAAGCATCAGGTCGTGCGTGGCAGGGGAAGGTGGGGCAGTTGTTGCAGGCGGGAGGCGACCACGGGCCGGACAGCCGACCGCCGCAGGAGTCCCGGCCTGAATCCTGACCCTAAAACGTCATCGGTGGGAAGACGTAGAACTCCGGCGAGCTGCCTGTGGTGTCCCGTGTTGCTAATGGCTCCGTGACACTGTGCACCGCTGATGTTACGGAATGCTGGCGGAGGATGTGGGCTGACTCTGCAGGACTTTTGGAGGTGTTTTGTAGGTCAAAACTATTGCCAAAGCAAAGGTTAGAAAACGTAAATATTTATTTTTGAGCTCAAGAATTTCTGAGAAATAGAAATACCCAGGTCCCATTCTGACTGCTGTGTAAGAAAACGAAGGAGGAAATGCCCCTAAACAAAGACAATTGTGTGAACAGTAAGGAGGTCTCCGGACGGCCCTCGGCTGTGCTCTCGCCTGCCCCCCGCGTCCTGCGGGGCGAGGCCCAGAGCACGGCCGGCCTCTGCTTCCCCAGTCCCGCCTCTGGGTCGGAGCATCGCAGCGTCTCTCCGCCGACCGGCCTCCCTGCCTCCGACCTGGACGGCCACAGCCTGTCTCCACACAGATCACACCCTGTAATCTCCCGGACGAGTGCTCTCTGGTCACACGCGCCGCCACCTCGGGGCTCCTGGGACAGTGCGGGCTGCCAGAGCATTCAGTAAGTACTAGTTGGAGGAGACCGGTGAACCGGTGAACGAGGGTACTTTCTCGCTGGGCGTGGCTCCCGCGTGTGGTAGGTGCTCAGTAAGCGCCCGCCAAGCGAACCCATGCAACGTGGGGGGCGAAATCGCGCGTGACTGAGAAGTGTCAGACGACAGTGATACTTGTCGGTAACGACCTACTGTGGCTCATACACATCACCGAAATCGGGCCTTTCTTTAAAACTCAGCCGTCCACGGACCGACCACTGCTCAGAGGCTGCACGTTGTCAGGAATCTTTGCTTTTGGATGTGGAAGGTTCCAGCTAAGTAGGGAATGTACTGGCTGATAAAACCAGGTGTCCAGGGCTAGACGTGGCACGAAGCACGAGTCCATGGAGGTCCAGCAGCGTCCCTGTGAACCCGGCATCTCCTTTGCTCTGTGTGCGCCACGATCAGCCTGCCCCCGGGCCGTGGCAGGACGGCCTCCAACCGCTCTGGGCCGGCCCGTTCAGCTGACCGAACACGGCGGGAAGGGGCTTTGCTTTTCCAGTGATGGCAGAAATTCATCCACCCGTGCGTTCGGTTCACAGCTCTCGCGCTCCCGTCCCGGCCCGGGCACTGTCCTATCTGCCTTAGATGTGGAATGAACAAATGAGACAGACCACCCAGCCCCGCTGGCCCCGCTCTCTGACCCAGGAGACAGGCAGTGGACGTAACCGCCAATCTGTAATGAGTGTGACATGTTCAGAAGGCGATCTGTGCCACGGGAAGCACGAGCTGACCTGGGAGAGGAGTGGGGGTGGACGGTGGGCAGTGGCAGTTTGAACTAGTGTGGCTGGGGGTACCCAGGGAGCTGGCTGAGTGGATCTCCTGGACGAGGGAGCTCCTGGCAGGAGAACGGGAAGCAAGTGGCCTGAGGCAAGGACACACCTCAGAACTGGGGAAGAAGCAGGGTCCAGCTCGACCAGAGCCAGCCAGGAAGCCAGGAGGAGGTGAGGTGGGAGATGAGGGGCCTGAGGAAGGGGCATGGTGTGGAGGCCCTGAAGTCACGTTATTATCGGCCTGTTGCCATATTACTTTGAGGGACAGAGGGACCCCAGGGTTTGAGCAGATGCGTGAGGTCATCGGACTCAGGGACAAGTGTTCATGGCGAACGCTATGCGGTAAGGCAGACTTGAGTCAGGACCATCAGAGGCGTGTGGACAGCAGGGCGGGCACTGCTGCGGGGGACGGTTGGGCTCAACTCTGAAGACAAGGGGAGGGGGGCACGATGGGAACTAGAGAGCAGAGACACGTGGCAGGGGGCAGACGGTGGCTAGACCACCCAGCAGGGTCCTTGCTGGAGGCTGGCTGGTGAGCAGACCTCCCCTGGGGCCCAGGGTCAGAGGACCCTGATGAGATGTCCAGGGTGGGGGTCTGGCCCCTCGAACTACGTAGGGCTCTCAGGAACATCCCGCTCTGGAAGGCCGCGGTCCCCTCCAAGGCACAGCGCCGCACGGGGGTTGCGCCAGGGACAGAGTCACGGTTGGCCAGACGCTGGCTCCGGCGGGGGTTCGGGGGTGTGGGATGAGGCTGAAGGGCCACAAGGCTGGGCGGGGGGACCAGCTACAAGCCGTGCAGCACCCGCCTCCCTGAAGCAGAGCGTGCGGCTTCCCCAGCAGGGCAGACCCGCACGCAGGGCCGTACCCGACAGGACGGACCGGCTCCTCAGTGGGGGGCGCTGGTGCCGGGCTGGGCTGGGCTGGGCTCTCATCCCAGGGGATGCACCCGGTTTCCATCATCTTCAGATTCCCTTGTCTGTCTTCTTCCTGCTCACTGCCTCGTGAGGGAGGAATTGAACGTGACCCTAAGTTCTTCGGTCTTCAGGGTCTGAGGCTAGGCAGTTTGCGGTCTGTCAGCGGTGTCCGCCGCCCGGCAGGAAAGCGCCGTGTGCTCGTTTCCCTCTGTGCCTGGCACCACGACTCGCGTGTGTCTGCTTGGGGAGTCGTAGTCGAACAAATGGGTAACCGGTTAATGAGTGATGGTGCGTTCGTTAGACGCGCTCATTGGTGTGTTAATGTAATTAACTCGCTAGCGTATCCGCTACTACTTAGACGCCATGGAAGTCGGTCGGCCCAGCCAGCAACAATCCTTCTGTCCGACTTGTCAGGCTTCTTCTGAACATTTTATTTTCTGGGCACTCGGAAGTCTGGTCACTGGAACGCGCGGCCCATTCAGAGTCTGGGAGCCACACACCTGAGTGTGGGGACCTCTCTGAGTCACTCACCCGGTGTCCTGGCCAGTGGTATCGGGGTGAAGAGCTGTGTGTGTCTGCGGTCCTGCTCCCCCTACTCGGACGGAGGCTCCCAGCAGAGTTTCCTGTCTCCGTGATTGTCCGGGGGATCCAGGCGGTGGGTGGACTTGGCCGTTCTGAGCCAGCCTGTCCATTGGCCCAGTGTTCTCCGGGCAGGAAACTGCTGTTCAGTATTTGACCATTTACTCTCTGATGAGACCCAGTGCCAAGTACTGAACTCAGTGCTCCCAGCAAGAAGCGCTCCTGGTGCTCCCTCTCCACCCCGACGTGGGACACCCAGGCCGCCCTGTTCGCACCTCTGTGGGGACGGCCGTCAGCCACTCCAGAACTGCACGGTTCCGCTCTGTGCCTGAGGGGAGGGGCTCAGGGCAGGTACCCGCACCGGTGAGTACCTCAGGTTTGCTCCGTTGTTTCCCAGATGCTGCTCAAGTGTGGTCAGGATGTGCGTGGCCGGAGGCTTGTTTTCTGGGACCCGTGGCTACGTAACCTGCCTTCAGGGCATCCTAGCCGGCCAACAGCGTGGAGAGCGGCCCGTGTCCTACCACCGCAGGAAAGACGCTTCATTCGCGGGGTTGTTGTTTGGGGGTGAGACGGATAAAAATGCACGTTCTTTGAAAGGTCTTGCCGTGGGTCCCTACCCCTGTATCCACGTGCATCTGTGTTTCTCGAGTGTGGTCCGGTCCACTGACCACCCCCGACGGAATCACCTAGAATTCTATTTACGAAACCTCCTAAAGCCGTCTCTGCAAATGTGGTCTAGGACCCTGCATTATTCCCAAGCGCCGGGGGGCTGGGGGACAGGTCAGCATTTGCAAATTCACTGAGCGCGGTTTTCTTGTCGCCTTGACACAGCCGTTAAATACAAACCAGTAACTGCTAGAAATTTTTATAAAGAGAAAACCTATTTCCTTGGTTTTAAAACAAAGTCTCAAACATAGAAGAAGGCATAGCTGTGAGTAATAATGGAAAGTTCCGGCACAAGAACAGCTCTCTGTAAGCAGTGAGCTCAGCATCGGCCTGTCCGCCGTGGGGTCCCTGTGATGGCGGGCCGAGCAGCCCGCGGCCACATGTCGTCAGGGGCACCAGCAACCCATGAACCAGTGAACTCTGCATCAGGAACTAATGGCGCACTGAGCTGCGGGCACCCGAGCAGAGTAAAACAATATTCAAGACAAAAGCACTGGCAGCGGGCGTGGGCAGAGCACATGACACCGCAGCGAGCGTCCCCCTTCTGCACGGCCTGGACTCCGGACCCTCTCAACAAGCCCCTGACTTACGTCGGGAGGCATCAGCGTGGCCTTCATAGTCGAGGGAAGGAAGTGTGGGTCAGGCACGTAGTGGCTTGCGCCGTTTCTGCAAGGACGCGCACGGACGAAACTCCGACTTCAGACCCAGGTCCTCTGGCATCAGATCTGCTCTTCTCAACGTTCCTCCCTCCCTCTTCAAGGGAGCTGGAGAACTTACGGGGACGCTGGTGGAAACACTTAATTTGCATTTCTGTCACCGCTCCTGCGGATGGCGAACACGGGATGAGATTTATGACATCCTTGAGAAGCAAGGCAATTTCCACCTTCCCCTGAGTTTTCTTTGTTCACGACTTAAAGCAGATGACAGTGAGGATTTCTCCTGAGTGCCCCGATTTGACCATCGACTGAGACCAGCCTGAACTTTCCACACTAGCTTTAGAAACATCCTCCATCCTCATTTGCCTAAAATGCCCCTCCAGTCTAGGACTTCTTTATTTAGAAGTTTAAGGCTTTCCTGCCCTGCTCATCTCATTGGCCATTCATCCCCTGCAGACCCTGCACCCCGGCTGATGTCATGTTCCGTTTCTAAGGGGGCGGTGGGTCCTGAGGTCCTCTGGTAACTCGGCCACGTGAGCCAGCAATGGCCCAGCTCTCTGTTCTGGAAACAAACCAGGACAGGCTTTGTGCTCATGTTAACTCATCACGCAGTCGTGACAATCCATTGCGAATGTTTAAAATGCTTCTATGTGACACAAAGTAACGTATACACGCTTGGGCCGTGACATCTCTGTGCTTGAATCTCCGCTGTATCACAGCTCAGACCTGGGGCGCTCTGTCTCCCCTCAGCCAAGACTTTCTTGCCTTTATGAAACGAGCTTGATTATCAGATTATCGGATTATCCGATTACCTTCCTTGGAGAATCGTAACCAACACCCAGGGCAACAGAAGTGTCCGTGGAGGCTTTGCCGTGACTGTTCCCCTGCTGAACCCTCTCCGGGGCCTGCCTAGATCCTCTGACCCAAATGCTGTGAAACTAAACACAGCACTTTTCGTATCTGATTTCTAACAGCTTTATGAAGACACAACTTCCACTCCGTGTGATGCATCCATGGGAGCCACACGAGTCAACAGTGTCGTAGATCAGAGCTGTGCGGTCCTCACTGTGATCGCTTGTGGAACATGTCTTCACGCCAAAAAGAAAGCCAGGCCCTTGGGCAGTCAGCCCCCGGCCCCCAGCAACCACGGATCTGCTTTTTGCCTCCCTGCGTTTGCCTGTCCTGGCAGCTGCCTGTAAACGTGGGCCTAGGGAAATTATTAACCTTCAAGAAGTGTCCAGACCGTGTTTAAAGTGGCTGTGACTCACTCAGTATTTAATAATAATTGATCTCCAATGGGTTCCGTACATCGTACTGTACATATAAATAAACGATATTTATATAAAAATCTATCCCTTATTTTAAAATTTTTCTTATATCCATTCGTTACTTTAATCTCTGAAGGCTTACAGACACATAATTTTGTGCTGAGAGCAGATCTTTTCATCTGTCTCGACACATTACATCTGTTAATATTGAGATATCAACACCCGTATGTGGAGGGTGAGTAGTTGGAACTTTTCCTTAACACCTTCTCTTTGATTTTTTGAGCTCTCTGCTTTCCTTAAAGTGCAGTCTAATTCATACTCCCCTCACAATATTGCCACTTTCCTTTAAAACACATTTCAGAAGTTGAACTGTAAAGCACTTGAAGTAGGACAAAGACAAGATTTTCAGGAAGACATTGGATCTCTTTAAAAACATCCTTCAGAAAATCGAATTCCACTAAAATTTATGGGCAGCGTAGCCAGTTCCTTGAGGACAAGGGGCAATGATTCAATCAACTTGTTTCTGTGATAGGTGCCAATAAATGCTCCGTAGATGAATGACTCATTTTGCTGGATAAACCTACTGGGGAGAGCATTTTAATGCTGGAGAAGAAAACCTTTTTAGGGGCCCGTTCAGCTTCAGTCCTGCCTGAGGTTGGTCTCCGTCCCCCTGGGTCCCTCTCTGTTGACGTCAATCCTTTGTAGAAGTTCACTAATCCTGGCCTATGTTTTGTGTCTCTTTGGAAAAATAAATTATGGGAAAGATGTTATAGCCCATTGAATTTAAAAAAACAAACCTCAGAAATGTTTAATTTCAAAGAATTAAATTGATATCTTCTATTCTACTTGTATTCAACACTTCCTGGTAGAGATGTCGGTAGTGAGGCCAAAGACTTTGAGTAAAAACGAACCCAAGGGAGCCTTTCGGCAGAGCCGGATTGACCTCAGAGGAACTGTTCCCTATGAATCCAGGTGTGGGCTCTGTGGTCACTCTGAGCACTGACAGCCCGGGCCGCACGGCTCTGTCGTCACACGGAACGCTCATGAGCGTATGCAGGTTCTCCCGGGACTCACAAAGGAGCTCTACAGCGGACTCTTTAAGTAAGCAGAAAGGGAGCTTATGAAAAGAGTATGGGGCCTGTCTGGAGATTCTCCAGGAGGGGAAGAGAAGCGGGTTTGAAGGCTCTGCAACCAGGGCGTCAACTGATCTCTGAAGTGGTTTCATGAAGACCATCATGTGCAAAGGCCTCATAGTTTTGACAAACACCCATGGGCAGGACACAGGCAGGCACATCTGAACTGCTGTGTAGTAGTTTTGTAAATGAGTTTAGGGATTAGGTTTAGGGATTGGGGCGCCTGGGTCGCTCAGTGGTTAAAGCCTCTGCCTTCGGCTCAGGTCATGATCCCAGGGTCCTGGGATGGAGCCCCGCATCGGGCTCTCTGCTCGGCGGCGAGCCTGCTTCCCTTCCTCTCTCTCTGCCTGCCTCTCTGCCTACTTGTGATCTGTCTGTCAAATAAGTAAATAAAATCTTTTTTTAAAATGTTTAGGGATTAAAGTCTAGCAACTCGTGGTGTCTTAAAAATAGCAAGATATCTAAAACATGGTAAATATTAAATTCAGGGAACAGTTGGAGCTTTCCACGGGTCCATCCTTGTGAATGTGTAAATCCCCGCATCCACAGTTCAGGATGACCCCCCAGCACAGAAATCAACACTCTTCAGAGGAAGATAACAGGATCCAGGGTCTCTGTCAACAACATCCATTGTACCTAAGGAAAATGAAGGGAAAAGCCATGCAAAGTTGTACCAACATGAGGCTCCCTAGCAAGAAACATGTGCAGATGAACCTGCCATGCCCCAGATGATCCAAAAAGAACTTGAAAGCAGCTCTTGTAAGGTTCTGTGTCTCACGGGAAAAGCTGGTCTTGGTGAGTGAACAGACAGTGGGAAGAACCAGCTCACCTTTCAGGAACACGAGCACCTGATTTGAAGTGAGAAATTCACTGCTGAAGGGCAGACTAAGAAAGACGAAGGGGAAGTCTTGGTATTTGGGAACAAATCAACGGATATAAAAGCTGAAGAAAAGAGAGGTAAAATGTTGGGGAAGAAACAGCCTCAGTAATGCACAGAATAACAAGAAGTGGACTGGTGTACGTGTGATTCGAGCACTGGAAGTTACCGTACGACACCTAGAAAAGCTCATCACAGACCTGTGGATAAATCATGGGTCAAAGACAGAAGTCGCAAGGGAAATCGTAAGTTGTCCAGGACTGAACAACGGTGGATCCCAGCATGTGCAGGTGTGTGTGTCACTAAAGCAGCCTCCATGCATTAAATGTTTCTGTTAGACAAATAGGCTTAGGAACAGCCGTCTAGGCCGCCACCTTAAAGAGCAAAGAAAGGGAGAGCAGATTAAATCCAAGCTAAAGGAAGGATAATATAGAGGAGAATCGGTAAAATATAAAATGACCAATTAAAAAAACCTGAGGAGCAAATATTGGTTCTCTGAAAAGATTAATAAAGTTGATAACCCTTAGCAAGACTGATCACTTTAAAAAAGGGGAAAGGGAGAAAATACATTTTACAAATATGAGGAATAGAAAAAGGAGTGATTACAGATCCAACAGAGATTAAAAGGAAAATAAGGGAAAACCGTAAGCAAATTTATGTCAACGAATTCTACAGCTTCTATGAATTGGACCAATTCCTTGAAAAACATACCTACACAGAAGAACTAGAAAATCTGTACAACTGTATTATGGACTAAAGAGATTCAAGTCATTGTTCAAAACATCCTCACAAAGAAAACCTCTGGCTGCGGTTGTTCACTGTTAAATCCCATTGAACGCGAAAGGAGGCTGCGACCCCGTCGTGCACAGACGCAGTCACCTGAGGGCGAAGGAGCAGGGTCCCTCTCGGCTTATTTATGCGCCCATGTAAGTCCGAAACGTCACCCAAACAGAGGCAATTACTAATTGTTTTAAATGAACAAAATATTAACAATCAAATCCAATAACGTATAGAAAGAACCGAGCACAGTTTCTTCGGGACCAAATAGACTCGTTCCCGGGAAGCACGGTTGATTGCGTCTATCAGTCAGAGTCAGAGAGGGCGGGCGCCGGGGAGGCGCGGTCGCTGGGCAGCTGACACTGGGTTTCGGCCCCTGTAGGAGTCCTGGGGTCCCAGGTCGGCTCCGCCTTGTGCTCAAGGTAGAGTCTGCGTGGGAATTCTCTCCCTCTGCCACGACCCCTTCCTCTGCTCACCCTCTCGCTCTCGCTCTCTCTCGCTCAATTAAGTTAATAAAATCTTTTAAAATAAATAAACAAATAAGGAAGGAAGTAAATAAATAAATATCAGTGAAGGGATCCATCACGTTAGCAAATGGAGAAGAAACGTATTATCATCGTATCAAAACATGCGGAGAAAAGAAAGCTCTCAGCAAACCCAGGAGAACAGGGAGCTCCTTCAGCAGGAGGAAAGAGGAAGGATGTTTGCATGGAATGTTGAGCCAGTATAAATATTAAGATTATCTAAGATCAGGTAAAGGCTGGGACATCAACCCTCATCATTCCTATTTGACATTAGAGTGGACAACAGCGGAGCAAGATAAGACAAGCAAGATAAATAAATAACATCAAGATTAAAAAGGAAGAACTTTATTCTGTTTATTCTCAGACAACAAGATTGTTCACATAGAAAACCTAAGGAAAGTACAAAACAAATACTAGAACAAATAATGGCATTTACTGAGGCCAGGGCGCTAGCAAAATATACAAAACCCAACTGTAGTTCTTCCTCTTTTTGTTTAAAGATTTGTTTGTTTGTTTGTTTGTTTGACAGAGAGGGGGTGAGAGAGTGAGCACAAGCAGGGGGAGCTGGAGAGGGGGAAGCAGCCTTCCCGCTGAGCAGGGATTCCCCACGTGGGACTCGATGCGGGGACCCAGGGACCATGACCTGAGCTGAAGGCAGACGGTTCACCAGCTGAGCCCCCCAGGCGCCCCTTCCCGAGTATTTCGTTGGACCATCGATGGACAGCTGGGAAGCGCGAGATCCGCAGTCCGTGCTTGCTGAGCCCCGTCACCCGCTCCCCGCGACCCTCCCCTCTGGCAACAACAGGCTCGTTCTCTGTACTTAAGAGTCTGTTTCTGGGTTTTGTGTGTTTGTTCATTTGTTTTTTTAGATCCAACATATGCGTGAGACCCTGTGCCGTTTGTCTCTCTCGGCCACTTACTCCACTCAGCATAACACCCTCTCGGTCCATCCACGTTGTCGCACGTGGCGAGATTCCGTTCTGTCCTATGGCTGAGGATCAGCACAGCCTCCCCACCCTCACCCTGCACACGGTGTCCTTCCGTCTCCATCCAAACCCTTCCTCTTGGAATCATGAGGGATTTGGAAGACTGTCGTCTAACCTCCAAGTCCTTGGGCGTTTTCCAGAAACCGCGCTGTGATTGATTTCTAGCTTGATGTCATCACGGTCCGACGGCACACGTGGTGTGACTTCTGTTCTTTCGGCATTTGTTAAGGTCCGTTTTAGGGCCCCAAGTCCAGTCTGTTGTAGTGAATGTTCAGCGTGTGCTTGAGGAGACTGTGGGTCGGGTGCAGCTGGCTGGAGACGGTCTGCTCGTAAGACGGCGTGAATCTGGTCCAAGAGTAAGCTGGGCTTCTCCGTCCCAGCACTGCTGATGTTTGGGGCCAGGCAGCTGTCTCCTGTCAGGAGCCCGCTGTGCCCATCTCTGACTTCTACCATTAGAGGCCCCTGCCCAACCCACCCTGTCCCCGGACATGGCCGAGGGTCCCCTGGGTGAAGGACCCTCGTCACCCTTCCGGGTGACGCTCCCACTCATCCAGTGACCCGGTAAGAACCAGAGGCGGCAGCCGCAGAGTGAAGGAACGCACTCCCATCTGACCACGGATCTGAACCCACAGAGAAGTCCCACAGAACAGAAACGTGAAGCCAGATAACCCAGCCTTTACAATGGGGCAGCTGGAAGGTCGAGTCACAAAGGAAGATATGCAGGTGGGATGAAAAGCAGAGCCGCAGGGACAGCCCCGTCACCCCCTGCAGTTAGGACGAAGGACAGCGCGCATCCCCACGAGGATGTGGGGTCACCGCTCCCGCAGAGTGGACTGGGCGTGTGCTGGAGCTCTGCCCTTCCTACACCAGCTTGGTTTCCATGGGTAGGAACAGACTGCGTATTTATTGCTCTGTTCTGGGATTTCTATTTTAGGGGGGAAAATCTCTTTTTTATTCTCTTCAAAAAGGTTTAAACAGTTGAAGTGTTTTGTTGGGACAAAATCTTACGGAAAAATGGGGCCCCATATGGGCCGCCCCCTCCCTATCAGCTTCCTGCCGGACGAGACATCGTGACCAAACACCAGAGCCGCTGCCCTGGGTCCCCTCCGCACATCCAGGCCTTCCAAGGACAAAGAAAATGAGTGTTTGTCACCATTAAGCAAGCGCTCCCCACATGCTGGGCACCCCTAAGCCTCTCGTGTTGAATATTCAGGAAACGTGACCCGTTAGGTCCTGTTACTGCGAGCCGCGCTTTGCAGATGCCCACAAGGAGCAGAAACCTGTCTGCGGGGACACGGGCTCGAGTGGGCAGGAACACAGGCTGCCCCCGCGTGTGCTCCCAGCGCCAGTCGCAGAGTGCGCCGCGGGACCCGTCACCTGCCGCGGGACCGGTGCGCGTGCAGAGCCGCGTTCAGGTGGGACACCGGGAACACGGGGGTGGGGGGTGCCCAGTGCCTGCCGTGCCGTGTTCACGTGGGGGGCTGTTCCCACCACCCCCTGGGGTCTCTTTCCCACAACATCCTCTCACTTTCTAAAAATACAGTGGCTCATCCCCCAAACTCCTGACTTTTCTCAGAAAACCCCTGCACTCTCCTCTTCTTGGACAGATTCGACGAATTGTTCAGAACGGTCACTTGAACTACCATTTTTTTTTACCTCTGCCGCCATCTAGTTT
The DNA here is from genome assembly GCA_004024605.1 of Pteronura brasiliensis. Taxonomy (NCBI): domain Eukaryota; kingdom Metazoa; phylum Chordata; class Mammalia; order Carnivora; family Mustelidae; genus Pteronura; species Pteronura brasiliensis. The sequence goes on from PJEN01003213.1 coordinate 45,563, forward strand.
CTGCCCCAAATCCCCCAACACCATTTCCCCAGTGAGGTGAGTGACCCTGATGGCTCTGCCTGGAGCCGCTGCCGCCTCCACTCTGGGCCGTGCGCAGGCGGCCCGTCCTCTCCTGCCCTCCAGCTCCCCTGCAGTGACCAGCGACCGCGGTCCGCGTCCCCCTTCGGTCTCGGGGCTCAGGCCTGTTCCGGGGTCCCGCCCCTCTGACGGACCATCCTGAAGACAGGAAATAGTCATGACTGAGCTCGGGGCCGGAGCCTGTGCCCCAAGCAGTAGAAGACACGACAGCAGACACACCTCCTAACCCCTCGTGCGGAGCAGACGTGGAGGGTGCCTGTGGCTCTGGGAGGGACACACTCAGTGCGGATTTCCCCTTCCCGCAACCTGCACAGAGCTTACCGCTCCTCCGCAGCACCAGAGAGGAAGGCCTGGGCTACGTCGTCGGGGTCTACTTCGTCTGCTTACGGGACCGGCACCGCTGAAGGCAGGGCCTGCTTCGCGTAGACTCGGTTCTGTCCGTCCGTCTCATGGGGTCGGACGTCAGGGAGGAGCCCCAAGCCCAGGGTTCAGCCCACAGACCCAGGGCAGCCACCAGCAGCAAGGGATGCAGGGGTGGGACACGAGGGGACGTGGGGGGACGTGGGGGTTCCGGGAGCCGCGTCTGCTCCCCCGCGTCTCCCTCTGACAGCCTTTGACTTGGGCCTCCACACTGGCGGGACGGGCCAGCAGGGCTGCCACTCCGAGGGGGAAAACGGGAAAAAAGCATCTTTGTGTTATTCTGGAAGCCTTCCTATGGTTTCCTTTTCGTATTCTCTAAGCCAGGGCAAAACTAGACATGAAGATGTGCTTCTCCCCCTGGCAACCAGGATCCCAAAGCAGGAACTCTCCGTTTTCAGGAATAACCACGGGGCTTTGAGGGGCTGTCAGAATGAGGCGGGATTCCTAGGATGGTTTCTGCAGAGGCACAGGGCTGTCCTGGAGTGAGGGTCCCGGGGGCTTGGGGATGCACGCTGTGTGCCGGAGAAGGAGCCCGCCATCGGCTTCGAGCCCCACCTGTGCCCCTCAGGTCTGATTTTCAGCCTCCAGATGCGTGATCGGCTTGGACAGCTGTCCCTCTGGGACACGGTGGTATTGAGAAACGCTGAACGGTTGCCGAAAAATCCTCTTAAGTGAGGCTGAAGTTAGGGGTTTTGTGAACTATTTAAGATACATGGAAACGAAGGGCCATATATCTCTCTGCTTCTCTGACTCAGCAGCTGCAATCTTGGGGCTAAAAGCATGAATCTGGGAGCTGACTGGCGGCATGGTCTAGCTCTGCTGCACACCGTGTGTGAGCCGGCACCAGTGACTCAGTGGCCGGTTTGTGCCACGTCAAATGCTTCCGGGCGTATCCAGCACAATATTGTAGCAAACGTGAGCCATCGTGAGTCAATGTTTCAGAGGAAAAAATGTGTTTAGCTTTCTACAGGGACAACTGCTCCACTTTGGAGGAAAGAGATCACGGGGTGTTAGGAAACATGTTGGAAACATAGACTTCCTCGGGTGTGAGTGCCATCCAGAAGCCACCAAAGGGGTCACTTGCTTTCATTTTGAGGACATCTCTTCCCTCACAGCCACTGAGCTGAAAGTGTGGAGACAGAGACAGACCCAATCTTTCGGGGGCCCCGAGACCCTTCATCTGAGAACGCTGAGATGACGAGGGGGTGGTATTAGAAGGGAAAGCTAGTATATGGCGAGAAAATAAGAAATCGGCACCAACTGACAGAAATGCAAAGTGTGAGATGAGCCATTTCAAAGCAGCACAAGAAGAGGGGAGATGCAGAGATTTTGCATTTTTGTGAAGTCAGAAGTGAGGCCAAGAGCCTAAGTCAGGGTTTAGCCAGCGGGTTCCAGGTTCCCGCACACAACGCTGGACTGAAAACACGCAGACCCTGGCCGGCGGGGGGAGGGGCAGCTGCTCGCACGCACTTCACCCACTTGTGCAAGCCACCCCAAGCCCCACATGTAGCCCAGTCCAGGACGCAGTCCATCGGCATCTCACTGTTCCCATGGACTCTGGCCACTTCCTGCGGCACTCAGGACAGGTGACCATGCCTGAGGCTTTGCCCACCTGTCTTGCCTGGCTAGTCAGGCCTGGCCCCTGCCAGCCTGGAGCTGTGGGATCAAACCAGGAGTCTAGGCGAAGGGTCCCCACTCCCCATTAGATGCCCAAATTACGAAATTAGAACCAGCTGTATTACAGCTAATTTCTTCCTCTTTTTGTTTTGTTTTGTTCGAAACAAAAGGAAGGGAGCTAAAATGTGCTACACACCTGGTTTTAAAAGAAAAATGGACATGATATAATTTACAATATAAATTATATTCTACTGATATGTAAAAATAAGTATTATTAATATTGGCAGAAATACAGACTTTAGGGGCGCCTGGGTGGCGCAGTGGGTTAAAGCCTCTGCCTTCAGCTCAGGTCATGATCTCAGGGTCGGGATCTCTGCTCAGCGGGGAGCCTGCTTCCCCCACCCCTTTGCCTTCCACTCTGCCTACTTGTGATCTCTGTCAAATAAACAAATAAAATGTTTTTTTTTAAAGGAAGAAAGAAAGAAATACAGATTTTAAATCTGTAATAAATGGGCACTGCTTAAGCAGAACTTAGAATTGAGGCCAAGTTTCTCTCTGCTAACCCATTTTTACAGAAAGAAGTAAATCACAGAGAAAACAAATTACATCAGGAATTTACTCCGAAAAGCAAGTAACAAACTTTAACTGGCAATGGAGTCAGACTTAGCAACCGAGTGCTTCTCCCCATTTTTACGTCCAGGCCCGTGCACTGACCCTGTTGGTGTTCCCACTGCAGCCCAAACTAGGAGAGAGGCTTCACTACATCTGGTTTTACAACTGCAGCTTGGGATCAGATAGAATGAATATTTACTCTATTATCAAAATATGGTCTGCAGAACTTGAAACGGAATTCAGTGGACCAGAAGTTTAAGCAAAGTTGACCTTTCTGCCCACCACAAGCCCTCATGGGTTTCCCATCTTTAAACACGGTGGAGCATAGCGTGAAGGGGGATCAGAGAATGCTGGTTTTTAAAGGAGTTTGGAGGAACGCAGCCACTGTGAGGGTGAGGTGGCGTGGTCTCCCACCCTGCTCTTTCTCTCTGCTGTAGTGCGTGACCCGCGCAACTGTGCATGAGTTACAGCCAAAGGCAAGACTTTTGGCCTTCCTTTTATTTTTCTGAGTGTGTAAAGTTGCCAAAAGCTAACATGATTTTTGTAAGATTCTCAGGTTTTGGGCTTAAATTCAGGAGCCACGTCCAGTGCTGTGTTGTGTGAGTTCCAGTGCTTTTCGGCACATTTTGTGAACGTGGAAGGGTCCTAACTTCGTTACCTGGCCACAAACAGTCAGGTTTCAAAGCAGCTTTGTAACAGCATCCCCCGTTACTTCTGACGACTTTGCATTTGTAACTGAGCTCGCGGTGTGGACCTAAGGCTGGGATGTCCACCAAAAGACACACATCCAGCTGGAAACTTCCCAACGGCTTCTTGGTGTGGATTGGAATGAGCCTCCCTACTCTGCCCCTTCCGTGTGCATGTTCACAGAACACCTTTTCTCTTCGTTTCTTTTCTCTTTTAGCCAGAGCTACCTGCAAGCTACAAGCGACGTGCCTGCCGGCCACGGCCTGGACCCCTCGGCCAGCTACAACTCCCCGAAATTCCGCTCGCGGAACCAGAGCTACATGAGAGCCGTCAGCACCCTGAGTCAGGCCAGCTGTGTGAGCCAGGTCGGGAATGCCTTCCCTCCCCTCTCCCTCGGGTCCGGTCTCTAATGCTGTGTTCTCACAGTGGCCACTTGCTGGGGGCAAGGCCATGAGCAGAAGGACGTTCCTGCCTGGAACCGTCTCTGACCTACCCCCAGGAACCCTGGAATCCTGAGTTGTCCACACCTGCGATGGCGTCCCCGCACACTGGCCTCCTCTGCGTCAGTCAGGGGTGACGACTCAGCCTGCTTTGCTGTCTTAGCTCAGACTGTCTTCCTTCCCCAGGGGGGTGGGGCCGGGCAGGTGCATGACAGCCGAGGTCTGAAGGCAGTGGCTCTCCATCTCAGTACCCACTGGCAGCTCTGCCAATCCAGTAAGAGGAGGTGAAAATAATCCGGGGTGTGGAGCTGAGTTTGCTGGGCGCACAGGACCCGTTTCTCGGTCCTCACGGGTGGGATCAGTCACCCCGGGATTGAGTGGCCGTGTTTGAGGTTTCAGTCGGGGGCAAGAGGCATGACTGCTGGAGGGGCAGGGAGCCCAGCAGGCTCCCTACCTGTTCTGAACTGTTCAGAGAGTTCACCTGAGCAAAGCGAGCTCTGATTGGCTCTTCTAATTGCCCTACGAGTAGGAGCTATAAGAGCTGAATGCCTGAAATTTTAAACAGGTCGCTTACTCGTTCTAGCTGCAGTTAAAAACAGTGCAGGAGCTCACCCCATGGGTCTCAGGCTTATACCTGATGCTTTCTTGCCCTTCCTGCGGAGCAGCGGCTAGGGTGTGGCTGGGGCAGAGCCTGTCTCCCTTCCTCCCTGTGGGTCCCTCAGCTGACGAGAACCTCCCCTTCCCCATCGGCGGGGATGGGAAGGCACGGGGGTGACCCGCATTCACTCACGGGCGGGGGATGACGGATGTTGACTCTCATTCTGGGAAGAGGAGTATACAGTTGGTGCACACTCAATGCCAGCCAGTATTGTTACTAGAGTAATAGCAACAGTACCAGTAGCACGTAATTCTAGAAAGCGCTCCTGCTTACAGACGTGCTAGGACCATTCGGGAGCCTGCCAGGGGTTCAAATATGCTGAAGACGGTTTTGCCATAGGCTTTAAATGCCTTATAAAGCAAGAGTCTGCTCATTTTAAGTTTTTTTTCCTCATCAGAGAGTTGCACTCTGGACTTTTTCTACTAAACAGTCTGGGGTTTTCCTGTTCCACAACTGAAGACAGACATGACCTCTTTCATCAACTCAGATGCTGGTTTTCTTTAAAAACAGGATTAGGTTTCCAGCTTCAGCAAAGAGAATTCCAGTGGACCTTTCCCTCTCAAGACCATTCCTGACTGCACACGAGGGCCGTCCTGGACTGACCCTCAGCCCCGGGCAGACGGGGACCGGGGACCACACCGCAGCCTAACCTCACGTGCCCCTGCACGTAATGATAGAAACAGCAACAGATGGTCGGCAGCCAGATTACCATAATTATCGAGTTAATTGGGGAGACGCCCACTCAGCGAGGAGAAGGTCCAAGATGACAGTAGGGGTTACTAACTGAACAGGCACTCTAGGAGGCACCTTCCACCTTGCGCCCACCCCCGGAGAAGGACCCTCCCAGCGGGCTTCTCCTGAGACTCGAGCTTCCCTTCTGGTTGCAACGCCTCCTTTACCAACGCACCACTTCGGAGTCAGACGTGACCCCATCAGGACCTGCCGCCGGGGCCAGGGTGACTTCACAGCGGACGGGGCGACTCCTCCAGGATCTGCTTTCTTTCTCTTTCTTTTCTAGTTAAGTCAAGTTGACCCCCAGTGTCGCATTAGATTCAGGCAGGGGCCGGACCCCGCTCTGCATCCTGGGGAGCTCCCGCAGTGTAACTGCACATGTGCTGTCCCGCGTCAGTTCCCACTGTCACGACGTAACAGACCTTCCTGCACCTTCCGTCTCCCTGACTCGTGCATTCCATTACCGGAAGCCTGCACCTTCGTCTCCTGGTCACCCGTTTCTCCCGTCCCCCCATCCCTCTCCTGGGCAACCGTCAGCTCGTTCTCTGTTTGTGGGTCCGATTCTGCTTTTCCTTGGTTCTCATTTGCTCTCAACAAACAGGTTTCCCTGAGTGCACAGCCTCTGCAGATGCTCTGGTGAAAGCCACCAGCTTCCCTCGTGGCAGGAACATGACCCGTGCGCGATCCTCGACGCCACGTCTTTAGTGACCCCGAGCCGGGATTTCCAAAAATACGTCGGTAAAAGTAGCAGGTCCCTCCGCCGTTCTCTGTCAGGAAGTACTCACCACTGTAGACAGGAGCAGTGCGGACAAGGTGGGTGTGTGGGGCTTCACCGGATTTGAAGGCCTGGACCTCCGGAGTTCTAAGTCGCTCTGATTGCTGAGTTCTATGGTCAGACTTCATGCTGAACTCGGTTTTTAATTCTCATTTTTTTTTTAAGTGTTACTAAAAGAACCCCGGCGCCCTGGCAGTGGACAGGGCCGCTTCAGCCCTGGAAGCAAATCTGTCGTAATTCCATGTGAAACCCCGGCCGCTGTGACCTGCCACCCCACCGAGAAGGAAGAGGGGGCAGTTTCCAGGAACGGAGCTCAGTGCACGTGGGGCGATGCTCCAGGACCCCCGCAGTGTCCCTGAGCGCCTTGCAGTGGTGCCTGCAGTGGCTCCAGACCCCGCACTCCTAACGCACAGCGCTCTCTCTGGTGCAGAAGCGAGACGACAGGTCTGACTGAGTCCTCATGAGACTCACTCATCCGACAGCCATGCAGTGGTTGAAACTTGAGTTGCTGGACTCGGGTCTGGCGTTTCTGAGCTCTTGAGCCTGGGACAAGTCCACTTCGGTGCGTGGAGCATCTGGGCGGACGTTGGACCTGCCAACAGGGACACTGGGATTGCAGTGGTGGTGGGACTTTACACCTTCCCGGGGACCAGCCTGAGCGGTGGGATTTATCTTTACCCAAAGTCTCTCCCCTGGAGAAACGTCCCGGAAGGTACTAGAAAGACACGTCGTGTTGCTCGTGTGGCCTGCGCTCTCCAGGCATCTCGTCATGGCCGACCTTCCCCAAGCTCTCTGGGACACACCAGCTTGCCGGTTCATCTGACGAGACCCCAAACAGAGTTTTTACTCCCAGAATGATGTCCCCACCGTTCCAGAGACCACCGTGGGCTTTGTCCTGGTTGCACTGTGCCCCTCCCCGACATATGTCCACGTTCGGCATTACAGTCTGTCTGGCCAAGTCTGTGCCATGGCTGGAAGAATGCCCACGGTTTCCACATCCCAGAGAGCACTTAGAGCAAGACCATAAGACCGTCCAGTCCTCCATCATTTGACAAATAATAACAAGACAGCAGTGTGCCCTGCCGAACCCACAGGTCCCCATCCCTGCCATGGCTCTGCCCATTACTGTCACCCAGGGGTCACCCAGTGGGGCGTGAGCACTGTGGGTTCCCAGCAGACCGACCCTTGGCCACGTGCCCTGGAGCTCCTTCCCAGCTGTGCGTGGACATGAGGACGCAGGGGAGCGGGACGCCAAGCAGCAAGGCAGGAACCGGGCCTCGAGGTGGTCACCTGTCTGACACTCAGGGCTGAGCAGGGACTCATGTCTGTGCCCAGCACCCGCAGCTGCCCACAGAGATGAGCAGACAGCACCACAGCCCCCTCCCATCCCCTCCGTCCCCACCACCCCAAGCAGCCTCCTTCCCTGTGTCACCTTGTCACATGCCCACACCCCATGTGTGGAGGGCCAGCGTCCCACCCCAGAGGGGTCCCAGAGCCACGCAGATGCCAGCTGCCCATGCGTCCTGGCACTGCTGGGGTCAGACACTCCTTATGAGCCCCAGCCCTCTCCAGGCATGCTGCAAGGACACAGCTGCGTCCCAGGGTATGAAGTGGCAGGCCGCTAGGTCCCCAGGTCTCCCCCTGACACCTCTCTGTGGGAGGAAGACGGAGGCCCCAGGCAGAAGGCACACACCCTTGGAGCCACTGGGGAGGTGTGACGCAGCTGCCGTTGAGCCCCCTAGCTTTAGTGGCATCACTGTACCCCTCCCCGTGAGCGTCTGAGGACGCCCGAGACACCGCCTCCTGCCGGCGTGGAGCACCAGGCTCCGTCTCCTTGCTGTTCTCGCCCTTGGCGCCCCTCCCAGCTCAGCCGGCCCAGCCGCCCGAGGTCACGGGAGCACAGTCTCTGCATTTCCTTTGTTTCTGCTTGTCCGTGGTGGGGATAGTCTGACAAGCCGCACTGTTCCCTGGACTGGCGGTACGGAGCCGGGGCCTGGGGCCGCATGGAGGGGGGCCCTCTGCGTCCGGGCTGCATCTTTCCCACAGCTTCCAACCATGCGTGCTGTCTCATGGCCCCCTTCTTTCTCCTTCTCTTTGAAAAGATGATCTGGGTCATCATAGCTTCCTTCTGTCGTGCAGCCTTTTTTTTTAAATTGTGGTAAAACATCCCTAGCAGAGGGTTCCATCTGGACCATTTGCAAGTGTGCAGGTCACCGGTGGTCAGTGCCCCGACAGTGATGTGCAGGCCTCCGCCATCCATCTCCCGAACTCAGCAGAACCCCAGTTCTGCCCCCCAGCCCCTGGCACAGCCGTCTCGGTGTCTCCGTGGAAGTGACCACTCGGGGGACCTCGCACGGATGGAGTCACTGAGTCCATCCTGACCTGGCTTCTTTCCCTTGGATCCTACCCTCCAGGTCCCTCCCCATCAGAGCAGGTGTCAGACTCCTCCGTGGGCAGGCAGAGTAATAGTCCATGGGGAGGACGTGGGTCTACAGATCACTGTTCTCGTCCCTGCTTTGTGCCCATGGATGGATACCCAGACGTGACGTGCTGGGTCCTGGGGTAGTTCTTTGAATTTCTTGAGGACCCACCACCCCCTTTCCACAGCGGCCACACTGGTGTCCATTCCCACTGGCCCACACCAGGCCCGGGTTCTCCGTGGCCACACCCCGTCGTGCCTGCTCAGGGGTGCCATCTGTCACGACCTCTGCAAGGCTTCCCTGCCACATGCAGGACAGTCACTCTGTCATCCCCCATTTTCCTGATGTTGCCTGCTTTGGTTCCTTGGTGCCCACGTTCTCCAGAAGCAGGTCTAGCTGCGTTTCTGTGTTTACGGTTCACAAAAGAAGACCGAGGAAGCTTTGAAAGGACACTGGTTGTCGCCATAACTTTGGCGCTTAGTGTCCTCCTGGGTTCCGGGGGCTGAGCTGCATTTCGAGTCCCCATGTGACATTGTATCTGCGTTTCCGAGTCTCCCTCAGTCTCAGTGAACATGTCAGCTCTCAGAGCAGGTCACTTCGACCAATTCTTTGCTTGGGAGGAACAAGGCAACTTTCCTTCTGGAACCTCCCGGAAGTGTTTGTGTGGCTGTAAGTGCCAGCAAGTGGGTCTCCCTGAAATTTTAATCCTTTGTCTATAAACTGGTTTTCTCCTCGAAGGAGGGAGTGGGATTGAGCGGGGGTTTCTGCTAAATCCTGCAGCCGGACGCGAGCCACACCACTCAGATTTGGGCCTCTTCAGGCTGTCTAATGTGGATCTTCAACATAAATGATATGAAGCGATCTGAGGCTTTTTGATAGAGTGTGTCATTGAAAATGCCGTGTTTCAAACCAGCACGTGTGTGTGCCGTGCTCTGCTCTCCAAGGAGCTGGGGCCGTCGTGACGCGAGTATTGGCTCTGTCTGTCCCTGTCCAGCTTCAGGAACCCAAAGGCCGTTCAGACTGACGCTCTCACCTGTAATTTCCCTCTGGTCCTTTCTGCCGCACAACCCGGAGACTCTTCCCCTTATGCCATGGGTCTTTGTGGCCCCGGGCCCCGTCCCCCAGCGTCTCTACCGCCAGAGGCCGGGTTCAGCGTGCTCCGATGTGCCGAGCGGAAGGAGCCTTTATTCTAGTGTGTCGAGAACCCCAGGTGACACCAAAGAAGCCGCAGTCAGGTCTACAGTTAGAGAGTTTAGAAAAAACCACGTTTGCTTCCCTGTGAGAGGGGTGGTCGGGGTCTTTTACCTGCTTTCACTCCACGAATGGTCGGAGGACGGTGACAGATGTGGCGTTTCAGACTGTACCTGTTTGTGCCTGTCGGTCAGCGCCACCCAGGGTTGCGGGAAGCTGTGGGTGTGGACGCAGCAGCCAGCGGTGCAGGAATGTACTGGGGACGAGTGGCTGGGAAGTGGGACAGGTGTCTCAGGTCTGGCCCCAGACCCTCCGAATGCCTAGGCAGGAGGGATGGGACAGGGGCCGATCTGGGAACAGTGCAGACCCAGGAGGCGCTCCCTCCGCCGGGTGCCTCCCCACTGTGCGTGGAGCCCACGCACACCCTCCCGGCCTCCCGTGGGCCTCGGCCCTCACCCATCGGCCTCGTCCCACATACACGCACCTGTTAAGCCACGCAGGGTTCACGCGAGCGGCAGACCCACCTGTGGGAGTAGCAGGAGAGGGCTCCCTCCTCAGCGGCCCTTTCAGCCTGACTCTGAACCCCCCAGGGAGCCTCCGGTCCTCAGCTGCCGTTAGCACCGCGTCCCACCTCCCCGGACTCCCATTTAGAACTGCAAGTTGGTCTCGGGGCAAATTCATGAGTATCAGCCCTGGGAACTCAGGGCAAGTGTGTCCCCTGCCGGTGTCACGGACCCCACACCAAGGCCCTCCAGCCAACCCGACGGTCACGACCGTGTGCGCACGTGCCCCCTCCACCGTCCAAAGCCTGGAGATTTAATTTGATACATTTGGAACTTTGAGGTTCCCAGGGGGACTCTCGACCTGGAGGTTACATCGCAGGCTCGCAAACCGTTCCTTTCCCTGCCCAATGATCCGAGGAGGCGAGTCTCCTCCGGCCCCAGCACAACAGCAGCAGAGCTGGGGTGCGCAGGGCGAAACCCCGCCAGCCGGACGTGTGGTGGGTTTCCACGGCGATGCCAGAAGCAGGCTGAGCGCGAGCTTGCAGCTGTGGCCTCCGCACCTGGCGCTGGCCGCTGTCAGCACCTGGGGAGGTGACGGGGCGCTGGGGACGCACAGAGGGGGACGGCCGTCTGAACCCTGACCTCACACGCTCTCGGCCTCTCATCAACTGCGCCCTGGCCGCTGCCCGTCAGGCTTCCGTGGGCTGCACGGAATTTCAGGGGCGCCTTGGAGCTGACGGTTGTTCTTAGCGTTTGGTCAGAAATAGCCCAGGAAGGCGCCCCTAAGCCTGACAGACCCGCGGCCCGGCCCCCAGAACGGTGCTGCAAGACTGCGCTGGGGCAGCTGCATTTTGTCTTCCCTCGTTCTCGGCAGACCCGGCCATGGTCGCCGGCCCGGCCTCGCCACCAACTGTGCGTTGTTGTTGCAGATGAGCGAGGCGGAGATGAACGGGCAGTTCGAGTCGGTGTGTGAGTCGGTCTTCAGCGAGGCCGAGTCGCAGGCCGTGGACGCCCTGGACCTCCCCGGCTGCTTCCGAACCAGGAGCCACAGCTACCTCCGGGCCATCCAGGCCGGCTACTCGCAGGACGAGGAGTGTGTTCCGGCCGCAACGCCCCCCAGCGCCGCCGCGACCGTCCGGTCCGCAGCAGGTAAGGGTGCCCGTCTGGCCTCCGCGCGCAGGAGCGACGCCCCGCAGAGGTTCGTAACTTCGCCAAGTGGCTCGCAGCGGGTTGTCACACTCGCGGTGGGGTTGGAAACGTCTCTTTCACGACTGACCTTTCTTCTGCTTAGGATGCGATCTTAGTACCCAGATTCTTTAAAAGAATCCGGCGCAGCTTCCGTGAGGGTTTCTGTAGGAAACGGGCTGACGCGCTGACATCCGGACGGTGATCGTAACTTCAGCCCGAGGTTCACTGGGTCACGGTCAGACCTGAGGGTCACGCCCGGACCCCCGGGCTCCCTCCTCGCCACGTCCAGTCTGAGCGGTTCATACCCACGAGTCTGTGCTCAGAGCACACCTGTCACCCGCGTGGGTCTGCTGACCATCCCGCACTCTGCGGCTCGGTGTCACGGCGGGCTTGCGTTCTTCTGGAAAACCGCATCCACCCCGGGAACGTCCACCACCGGGACCACACATTGGTGTGCGAGAGCTCGCGGCTCTGCTCCCGCTTGTGTGGCACGACCAGTACGCATGGCCTGGACAGACCATGCGACACGGTGCGCAGGAAGCGCCGTCCGGGCTGCGCACACCCCAAACTCAGAGAGCAGCCGCGGCAAGGGGCAAGGTCCTCTGACTCCAGGCAGAGCGAGGAAGGGACCAGTGTGGGAAAATGGCAAAGACGGTGTCGGGTGAACATGCATAGGCCCGGAGTGGGGGCGGGACAGGGCGCTCCGGAAGGGGGTCTCACTGGCCCGCGGGCAGCAGGGGGGCCTGCTGTCAGTGCACTTTGGGAAGAGCGTGCGGTGGGAGAGCGTGGACGTGGGAGAGCAGGAACTGCATTCGGGCCTCGCCCTGGGAGTCCGGCCCTCCCTGACCACAGGCTTATTGACTTCCCGACTCTCGGTGCTCAGAAGAAGCGGTCGCGATGACTAATTCGTGCAGGGAGCTAGCGGCTAGTTTTCAAAGTGCGTGTGGGTCCTCGGCAATCTTTCTGTGTGGCTCTGTGGCACCCATGTAGGGGTTTGGTGACCTGTTTTGACCATGAAGGCTTAAGGTGTTCCAAAGAAGTGGACCGGGCCACGGGGTGCCGGGTTCCCGCAGCAGGGTGCCATGGCGACGGGGAAGCCAGCACCACGGATGTGCTCCGTGGACGTGGGCCAGGCAGTGGCAGTTACCGGGGCACCATCTCGGCGGGCTTCGTGGGTGGCGGGGCTGAGCCTCTGGCCCTCCTCCTACGTGCCCCAGATCTCAGGAGGTCCCTGCCTTCCCTTGGCGCAGTCACGGACCACCTTTCCTGCTCTGCCCCTCGCGGGGAATGGCCACGTTCCAAACGTAGGGAAGTGGTGAGCTTCACAACCCCCGCATTTTAAAAAACACACTTTCAGAGATGTTGGCTGATCTCTTTGCTGGTGTTTGTTGAATGTCTCTTATGAGCAGAGTGACAAGTGAGCACTTTGATGGTGTTCAGAAAGGCTTTGCAACCGTAATTACCCAGTAGAAAATGACTTCATTGTGTTTAGGGCTGTCATTGTGGGAGAAGAAAAAGAAAGCTGTTTGCATAGAGATAATGCAAGAACCCGTGCAGAACCCAGACTGAAATTCTAATTTATGTGCATATCATTTTCCCAAGTACATTGTTGTGTTCCCAAAACGTAGGCACCAGATAAATCACAAAACACGCTTCTAGTCCGCATTTGTCTCGGATTTTGGCCCGGTTATGGAGTCAAGATTGCCTCCAGGCTGGGGCTGTGGGGCCTTGCCTGGGTCAGGGAAGGGTCTGAGAATCGGGTTAAGAGAGGAAGCAAAAACCGCTCGGGGAGATTCCCAGCACAGAATGCCATTCTGAGGAAGGGGAGAGCAGAAGGCTCTCTCACGCTTCCGTTTCCCGCTTTACCGCAAGCGCTGTGTGTGCTCCTGTCCTCCGTAGAACTGAGCAGGCAGCAAATGTCCGTTTAGTGAGACAGAAAATACTAAGAAACGGAGAGTCCTCATGTAGAAAAACAAAGGTAGAGGGGAGAAACTTCCCAACTACACAGAACGTAAATGCCCCCGACCTTCCAGGTCGGCCCAGGGCTCCCTGTCTGTCAGGCAGTCATTTGGTCCTAACACACTCAGAAGGCGGCATTCCAACGTTGACCTCTCACCGCTGTCCTCTAGGCGTGGGGGTGTACCTGTGTGTGAAGAGAGAGCATTTTGACAAACTGATTTTCTTCTATGGTTCTACAACTGTCTCTTGAAAATAACTCCAAAAAAATAGAAAACGATTTTCAAATTTACTCACAGTGATTATCTGGAAACCTGAGATTTATTTAAATATGTTTCTTTTTGCAAGCTTGAAAAGCGGAAGTTGGTGGGATTGGGTTGTCTCCCCTAGAACAAATGCATTTGTGTGACGAAATACGCAGCTCGGGGTCACGAACTGTGTGATAGAGGCGTGAAAGCGTGTTGAGAACACTGGGACGTGTGGTGGCCTTTCTGGTTTAGACGCCCGCGGATGGGTGCTCGCTTCAGCGGCCCCTGCCCTCGACACCCGACAGATCGATGCTGTCAGCGCGTGTTGCTTGTCTGGGGGGACTGGAGGGCAGCTGTGCTGAACCCTGAAGGGCATGTGGCCGTTCGGCTGGAACGGCCTTCTGCTCAGGTGCCGGGGGAACGCACGTGGGGCCTGGCGCGCGCTCTGCGGGGTGACCCACGGCCACAGACGTCTGTCCCGCGCTGTGTCTCTCATTAGGAGAAAGGCTGCAGACTGACTACTGTCCTGTCCTTCCGTGAAGTGGTTTCGAAAACATCTAACTTTCATTTCACACATGGGTTCTTCCTTGTCTGTGAAATGATTTATCAGAGAGATTTACTTGTCTAAATATGCATTTCACCCGATCTTTCTGGGGAGAGAACGTTATTGATACTATGGAGGAAAATGCCATAAAATTAGTTTATAATGATTTTTCTCTGGGTCAAAAGTTTTTTCAACAAATGTCACAACCGATTCTAGAAGTTATTAAAACAAAGGGAAAATCCATACGAAGCATGACAGAGGAAACAGCCATAAATTTCCTTTTAGTTTCTCATTTATAGTTCCACAGTAACTTGTCCCTCGGGGTCCATCGTAATTCAGTTTCCAGGAGCACCTTGGGCCTCTAGGGTTCAGCTGCCTTCCTCAGCCCCCCAGCCACAGCTCGGTCTGCTTCTGTCCCCACGCTCCTTTCTCTGACTCTGGAATGACATTGGGCCTGCACTCAACCCAGGGATGGTCCCATCTCCAGACCCTGAACCTAATCATACCTACAACGTCCCTTCTGCCATGGAAGGTGACACAAGGCCCAGGAACAAGACTGTGGACATCTGGGGGTGTGGGCATTGTCCTGTCTACCATCATGGGATCATGATGCCGTGACCCTAAATCCTATAAATATTATAGTAAGTACTGCCTGCGGGCCTTGGGGAAGGGTTGGGTGGACGAGGTACCCCAAGCCCAGAGTAGATGTCTGTGTCCTCTAAAGCATGGGGAACCCGTCACCCTGCTGGGCATGTGAAGCTAGTCCTTGTCATGAACCCAAACTCCTCCAGATGACGGGAAACCTAACCCCATGGAGGCTGCCGGACGGGGGTCTCGTGAGAAGTCCTCAGCTGTGGCAAGGGGACATGGAGGCTCCCCTTCCCGCAACTGCAGGATCAGACTTCTGCCAAAGGCTCGTCTCCAGTTGTGTGGCCGCGGGAACTGGCGCATGGGCAATTCAGGGGCAAGGGCCGACCGCGAAGACTTTCGCCTCCTTTATGAGGCAGTCCGTGGCACCAAGATCTCTGGAGCCTGACGGTGTCTCTGTTGAGGCTTCCATGGGGCTTCTGCTCTCCCCGTGGACTTGCGTTCCAGTAGAAGTCCGGGTTGCAAGCTGGACGTCGGAAAGGTGGGGCGTTGTCTGTGGGATGGGAATTTCCTGATTCCTTGGACGACAGTAAAGAATCATCTATCAACTTTATCCACGTGTGCCCACGACCTCCCAGATAAACAGGCACAAGACGGTCCCAGCCCTGGGGACTGGGGGGCAAAACTGTGCAGTAACCAAACGCAGCAGAGGCCCCGTTTCCTGGGCAGGTGGTGGGCGAGCGCACTCTCTCCTCCGAAACCCATGTTCAAGCCACCCTTGAGCCTCCCTCAGAAACAACTCCCTGGGCACTGACGTGCCGGGGGGGAGGGGACTGCAGAGCGAGTGACCCCCAGTTGTGGGCTCCATTCCATTCTGTCTCCAAACCGGCCAACAGGCTGAGTCCCAGCAGGACGGAGAGGAGACCCACATATCCCAGACTCTCAGTCCGGATTCTTACACTTTATGACTATCAGCAGCTGACCCTGTCCCTCCGTCCCTACCTGAGATCGGTGACAACTGGAGCAGGCGGGAGCATGGTGGTGTGGTTGGAGACCCAGGGGGATGTTCTGTCCGTATTGGAGGGAGTAGCGAGCAGCTGTCTCTGGACTTATCCTCTCTCCACCCCACCCTCCACATGCCTCTGATTTTCTTTCTAAAAATATAGCCTCCCAAATACATAGAATGCAGTTAAATGTAATAAAAAATATAGCCTAGCCTCAGTGTGCCCTCCTGCCACCCTCTCAGTTTCCTGTTACCAGGGAGCAAAGGCTCCGTCCCCTGTGGGGACAACAACCCTCGATGACCTGACCCAGGTTCGCCCCCCAGCTGCCCTGGGAGCCCCGGCTGGTGCCCACCCCCTGAGACCTTCTCACTGCTTTTGCATATGCCCTGCCCAGCCCATAACCCGCTGCCCGGCTTTCTGTATGTCATTCGTAGCTTTGCTTAAAATGCAACTCAGAGATCCTTTCTTCCAGAAAGCCTTCTCTGATTCATTCTCCTAATCAATTTAGATGCCAAGATAAAATCATCAGTCCTGGGACACCTGGGTGGCTCCATCGGTGAAGGTCTGCCTTCGGCTCAGGTCATGATCTCAGGGTCCCGGGATCAAGTCCCACATGAGGCTCTCTGCTCAGCAGGAAGCCTGCTTCCCCCTCTGCCTGCACCCCCTCACTTGTGCTCTCTCTCAAACAAATAAATAACATAATCTTTGAAAACAATAATTTGTTAGCTCCTACTCCCTGATCAGACAAGTTCTAACAAAAAAAAATATTAAAACAACAAAATCCTAATTTTCGTTTCTTTAAAAAATGTGCTTCTCTTTCAAAGATGTAGAGATACTAGATGCCCACGACGTGAGGCTACAGCCGTATGCACTAGTCTATGTGTTTACACTGTCTTTTCTACAGGTTGTAAAAGCATTGATACTATGGATTTTAGTCCTTACTTGTTAGTTTAAAAAGCATTACAGTTATACTTTTTAACTTATGCTTTTTAATAACTTAGACAAGTTATTTAAATTCATAATATCATAAAACATGAGAATATTGAAAAAAATAATTTTGCTCTCTCGGGAAGAAAAAATCCTGTAACAATGCTGTTAAATCAGATCACTCAAAGTGAATTTTTAGTTTTCTTTCCTTATTATGACATAGAACATAAACTCACACCGGTGGGGCGCCTGGTGGCTCAGTTGGTGGAGCCTCTGCCTTCGGCTCAGGTCGTGATCCGGGTGTCCGGAGATCGAGTCCCGCATCAGGCTCCCTGCTCAGTGGGGAGTCTGCTTCTGCTTCTGCCCCTCCCCCCACTTGTTTTCTCTCTCTCTCTCTCTCTCTCTCTCTCTCAAATAAATAAAAATCTTTTAAAAAACAAACCTCACAGTGGAAATGGGAGGAACACGACCGTAAACTCCTGTCCGTACGTTTCAGTTTATTGATTATGCAGACTTAATAATTTCACATATATCATCTTTAAAACACACTTAAAAGTTATCATTGATCTGTTACTTTTGTAACTTCAAATTTTCATTCTTTGCTTCTGGGTTCCAAGAAACACTTCAGACAATTTCATATGACAAATTTGGACTTATACAAAAATGGTTTCTAGTTAGGAATTTCTAGATTCTGGAGAATTAGCCTTTTATAAAAATGATCCTTTAAAACATGGCACATGAGTGGAAGAGAATTAGACTTCTTACTACCCCCACGTCCTTCCCGTTGTGTTGCAAGTGGCTGGCGGGCTTCTGCTCTACGTTGGTGATAGAGGATGAAAGCATTGTCATTCTGAGGAATGTTGGAAAATCTCACTTAGGATCATTGACTGTGTGTCAGCCTGACTTGGCCAGATATTTAGTCAAACACAATCATGAATGTTTCTGCGAGGTTTGCTTTCTTTCTGCTGAATAAACGTTTGGATCAATAGGATTGAGAAAGCAGACCGCCCTCCCTCGTCTGGGTGGGCCACATCCAATCAGTTGAAGGCCTGACTAGAACACAAAGCTGACCCTCCCATGGGCAGGAGAGAATTCGTCCTGCCTGACTCTTCAAATTGGGAAATCAGCATTTTGCTACCAGACCACACGTGGTAGGAGGACGGGTCCAGCAGGCCTGTCAGAAGTGAGTGGAGCCAGAAGGCAGATAAAACTCCTCAAACTCTGTTTTAGAAAAAGGACGACCATGGTGAATGCCAGAAAAGCCTGACAGAGAAGGGAGGGAGAGGTCAGACTTCAGAGGTGACCCGGCAGTGACCAGCAGCAGCAGGGCACCAGAGACTCAGCAGCCACATAGCCTGCGGTCACGGGGCTCATCCCAGCACAGGCGGTCAGGACCGCGGAGGTCTGCGAGGTCAAAGCATGTGGCTCTGGGTATGAGACATCCCTGCTCTCCTGGATGAGTCGACAGCTCACGCCCTGCAGGGAACTGATGAGAAATGCAGACAGTGTCTCATCAGAGGTCACCTGCTCTGGAATTGAGGTCCCAGCCTGGAGTCCAGGGGTCCTTAATAGAGTCAAGAGTCAGGGCTGCATGAAGGCTGATGGGTTTAAAAGTGAATCTTTATTTTTACGAATGTCTGACCATAAGAATCGCTTTGGTTACAGATGTAGGCAACAGGGAACACTCACGAGGGCCATATCCATGACTTCATCGAGCATGGAACTCCAGAGAGTGACTGCCACTCAGTTCTTGATGCCATTTCAAAACATCCCTTGCGTGCATCGGGCTCAGAAACGACCGTGCTCATCCATCCTGCTGTCAGAGCTCATCACTTGCCACATTAATACACACATGTATTAATGTCTGTGTCTCAAAGACATGGACTATTTTGGTAACTGCAGTACAATGTAAGGTTTTTAATCATCTGCATTTCATTTTTTGTGGTTAAACCCTGACTTTGAGAAGGAGGCTGTAGGTTCCACCAAACCACCGAGGAGTCATAGCACACAGAAGGCTTAGGAGCACAGGCTCCCACCGGCCGGCATCACGGTGAGACGCCTCTCCCTACAGCTGAGTACAGTGTCCCATATTTATAGTGTTGGGTTTTCTCATAGAGATCAGGAATTATTTTAATCTTTACTTGTGTGTTGCCTTCCTCTACTGGGATGTGAGGGCTGTGAGAACGGGCATCAGTTAGGAATGGTGAAACGTGCGATCAGAAATGCCCGGAGCAGTGTCCACACTTAG
Organism: Pteronura brasiliensis; assembly: GCA_004024605.1. Taxonomy (NCBI): domain Eukaryota; kingdom Metazoa; phylum Chordata; class Mammalia; order Carnivora; family Mustelidae; genus Pteronura; species Pteronura brasiliensis. The sequence goes on from PJEN01003213.1 coordinate 64,399, forward strand.
AAGGGGCTTGAATTCATCACCTGTGAATTGCCTTGCACGTCCCGGGGCGGGAAGGAACTGTCGGACGCACACGGACTGTGCTCCGGGATGAGTTTCCCTCGTGCACACATGGTAGCAGGGTAATGCTGCGTCTCCCAAGGGTTCTTGATCTGGGGTCCCCCGCGACACTGCTGTCCCACGGAACATGCCTCCTCCTGGGGTCTCTGACCACCAGCAGCGTGACAGCAGGGATGTGGCATCAGGAAGCCCACGGTTTGCTCGTGGTGGCTGTCCTTCGTGGGGAGCTGCTCCCAGTGGCCTCTCTGGCAACATGACCAATCTGAACCCACCAGCTCCGATGAACCCACTGGAAACAACCCCACGATTATTCCCAAACAGCGCTGGTGTTGCCAGGCTGGGACGTCCCGCCCAAAGCAGTCACAAACCTGCGGGATAGGACCTCGTTTATCTTGAGTTGATAGAGTTCAGAGGATTGACTGAAGGTTACAACCATTCCCGAGGCATTGGGGGGAAACACTCCAGAAGATTTTAGTTCCCCAATCGCCTCATCTATCCCAACACAGTACGGGACTCCATAAATATTTGCTGAACGCATGAATAATTGACCTGAGAATCTACAGTCTATGAAATATTTAGATCCATTCACAGGAGAGGTTTGCACTGACTTAATATTTTAAATTCAATATTTAAACTCCCCTGTGCTTGGCTATGACCCAGTTGGGCTTTTCTTCTTTTCTGTTTGTCTCTGTGGGCGGTCCCTGTTCACCAGCTCCCACGGCCTCGCATGTCCACGGGCCACTGCCCTGACTGTCCACAGCAGACCTGCGAGACAGAACCCCATAATTTACTTTCTCCAACCAGCGTCCCACCCCCGTTCCGAGTGCCTCGCCCTCCTGCCTGGTGCACTGGGAGACTCAGCCTCTGTCATTTTGTGGTGAGCCCAGGGCTTGGTGAGGCCTGCACCCACACATGGCAGGAAGGCCCCCAGAAACCTGCTGCTACCCAAGATCTCCGTGTCCCTTCTGCAGGGCCCCCCGAGTCTCCTGGCCTCACGGGGCCTCATCAGGACTGCAGCTCCCAGAGGCCCACAGACCCTGTCCCTGGCTCCCACCACTGTCCTCTGCGGTCTCTGCTCTCATCTCACACCACCCAGACTGCCGGATGCTCTCTCTATCGAGTCCAGGCTGTCACAGGCTGTCACAAGGGTCCAGCTGAGGTTACCCTGGAGCTGGCTTCCGCCGATTAAACCTCAAGAAGGGGAGCCCAGAGCCGGCTTGCCACGGGAAGGACGTGCAGGTGATCCCCGAAGACTTACCTGCAGTAGCGGCCAGGTGTGGCGTTCTCCCCGGGGTGCCGGCGGCCGCGCCCCAACCCGCCCCTGGACGGTATCTGCGTGCACCCTGAGGAGAGGCACTCCGCGGCCCCGACCGCAGAATCGTTGCCTGCTGCCCTTCCCCGCTGAATTCTCCTTCTCCGCACAGGTAGGGAGCCTGCCTTTCTCTAAAACTCAAGGTGGCCACAACGGAACACACATCTCAAAAATGTTTCTGCGAGCGAAGAAAAATTCCAGCACTGCCTTCCTCTGCCTTCACGAGGACGCCGGAGCTGCTCAAAATCAGACTTTCAGGGAGTGCTGGCCGTTTACTGTTTACTTTTAGGAGCGGGATTAGGCCACACGCAGTGAGTTTGGCCGCGGAACAGTCCTGAGTTTGGAGGAAAGGGTGGAACCAGGTGGATTACTTGGAGCTTAATCCTTCGACTACTGTTCAGACGCCGGAAATGCTACGCACTCACACTCTCGCACACGCTCACACACGTGCTCACACGCACTCACACTCACACATGCTCACACACGTGCTCGCACGCACTCACACACGCTCACACACGTGCTCGCATGCACTCACACTCACACACGCTCACACACGTGCTCGCACGCACTCACACTCTCACGCATGCACTCACGGTCTAGCACGCACACACAGTCTCAAAGTCTTGAACACACGTGCACACCACGCACTTGCACACGCATGTGCCTGCACTCACAGACACACACTGCCTCACACACTGGCCCACATGCGTGTGCACACACTCACTCTCAGTCCCCATGAGCTGGTGTGTGGTTAGGGGCGTGGACCGTGGGGTTCGTGTTTCTGCTGATACTTCCACATGACAGACAGGTGGGGGTCGTGCGTGGTGAGGAAATCGTCATGTGGGATGTGGAAAACGTGTATCATTGCTATGTGTCAAGCACGTAGGACGGGCTTTATTTCACGCTACCGTGGCCATGGAGATGCTGCACTTTCTAACCCTAAGACATGAGTGGAAGATCCCAGTGGATTGATCACGGGTCCTTTTAGCCCTCTGTGGTCTCTTTGTGATTCTTCGGCTGCCGAGGAGGAGAGGGATGCGGAAGAGAGGACGGGTCATGCCAGATTCACCTGGGCATAAGCAGGAAGCCTGGGAAGGAAACGGTTCTTTAGGTGAAGCGTAGAAACCTCATCGTTGGAGCAACCCCAGGTCTGCTGAGCTCCTGAGCGGCGACCCCACAGGAGCGGCGACCCCACAGGGGCCATGGGGAGGCTCACACGCAGGCTCCTTAAAATGTCTCTGCCTGTGACAGAACCCCGGCGTTTTCCCGGTCAGCGTCCTGGTTTATGGAACGCCGTTCACTTGCCCCCACCCTGATCGATGACGTGCCATCAGCCGAGTCCGACCCGCAAGGACTTCTTCCACGTCGAACACCGGTAAACCCCAGGGAGGTGCGTCGTACCACGAGAGCGAGCAGCATGGGGACAGGCTGAGGGGCTCCACACGCATGTGCGCGTCGATAAATACAACATTCGCAGCTTCTCTCCCAAGACCTGCTAGTTAACATTTAATTCCTGCTTGGCCTTACACGTCCGTACACGATGTTCTACGATTCGTAAAACAGCCGTGTTCTTTGCTGAGTATTTGCAGCGTGAGCTTAAGCGTAGACCTTAACTGTGGGACAGGAGCTCGCTCCCGCCTGCTCCTTCTGCAGACCGGGATTGAACTGTCTCTGAGAGGACTCCCAAAAAACATGCCTTCTGGCAAACGGTACTAGAAGAAGATGAATTTCTGTGGCACGTGGGGCCACTCAAGGCTCAGGACTCTGCTGTTCGAGAGCGACTCCGAGGGTCTACAGCCGCATTGCCGGTCCCTGTGGCAGAGATGGGGGGCAAGTGCAGACATTGGGACTCGCCTCAGTGCCTCAAGTGCACGTCTCCAGCATCCAGAGCAAGACAGTCCACACCCCGCACAGTTTCGGGATCACAGGGCGAGTGTTCTGGCGACTGGTGCCGACAAAGAAAGGCTCTCCTTGTCACAAGTGCTCAGCCCACGGTCTGTTCTGGGGTAGGCGGATCGGCAGACCCCACAAACACTCCAGTCCCATCTTTTTCTGATCCTGTCGGAGGAGCCGGGGACACGAGTGTGCGGCTGAGAGAGGCTGTTCCACTCCCATGACGTGTCTTCATGGGCGGCCCTCAGGCCAATGCAAATGAGTGCGGCCACATCAGTGGTCCCGGGAAGGTCACGAGGGGTCAGAATCCTCGGCGGCGTGAGAATGGCAGCTTTCGGCCTGGCTCACACTCTGGGTCGAGGCATCCAGCTCCCCGGCCTCCGGCAGGCCTCCAGTGCCTCCCCAGAGAGGTGACGCCCCAGGCGTAGACCTGGAGGCCCCAGCTGGGACGTTTCCCTGTGGCAGGCAGGACACCGTTCCCCCTGCAAATGGTCTGCCACGGCCGTCCTTCTCTAGCCTGGGGTTCCGGCCTCCCACGGCCCCGGGAGGTCACTCTGTCATCCCTACATGCTGCGAACACAGGCACAGCCCCCGGCAGGAGTGCAGCCTTTACCCCCCGAGGTGCATGACACGGGGAGGTCCCTGACCGGCTGCGGGACAGCTTGCGCTCCGTGGGGTTAGCTTCTAAGCTAGCAGGGCCCGCGCTCCCGGGCGTCTCCGAAGAGGCCGGCGCTACGGGGCTGGAATGCCGCGGGCCCATCTGTCTGGCCCCAAATGCCTGCGAGCACCACCCCTCCGTGGAGGACTTGGCTGCTCTCGCTTCCAGCCATGCGCTGACAGGCAGCTGTGGCATTGAGGACCTGGTGCTTCCGTTCGGCGTTTTAGCCCTCGCACTCACCAGGTGCTAACGGGCTGTCGGACCACAGGGCGCACTGAGGCAGAAACCTGGCTGGGCTTATGCACGGGGCGGTGCTTGGAGTCTGTCCTCAGTCCATCCTGTCTGTCCCCTTAGAACATAATGTGTATTTTGTTTTTTTAAGATTTTATTTATTTATTTGACAGAGAGGGGGAGAGAGCACAAGCAGAGGGAGAAGGAGAAGCAGACTCCGCGCTGGGCAGGGAGCCCCATGCAGGAGTTGATCCCAGGACTCCGGGATCATGACCTGAGCCAGAGGCAGACGCCTCACCAATGGGGCCCCCCAAGCACCTCCCCTAATGGATTTTAATAATTGACTAGGTTTGGTGTGCTGCCCGCACCCTGGGTAGGGCACAGGCGCGGGGACACAGGGACAGGAGAACAGGTGTTTCTCTAACGTTCAGGACACCTACCAAGGTCCAGGAGAGGCACACACGTCAGGGACGCACCTATCACCGTGCTGACCTCACCTGGGGCCCCCAGCAGGGTGTGTCTGGGCTCACCCCAGAGCGGGGATTCTGCTTCTCTAGCTCCAGGACTCGGGGTCAGGGTATCCTCTTCATGAAGGGTAAGGTCAGAACGCGGGCGTGGGAGCTGCCAGCAGGCCCGAGTGCGCGAGCGGTTTCTGAAGAGTGTGGTGACGTCCTGCTGCGGCCAGTGGGCGTCCTCCCTCGCCTGCTCTTCTCTCCAGGCCCTGCTCCCTGTTGACTCAGGGGCAGTTTCCTGCCACACGACCTTCGCCTGGGGCCCTGCAGCGGACGGAGGGCTGCACTGAGCCCTTCTCCGCGGTGTCTCCAGCGCCGGCCCCGCGGGGGACTTGGAACCGATGTGTCATCGACGAGGACAGAGCAGGCGCTCCCAGACCACCTCATATTTGCTTTGTCCGTGTTCCTTGTCTGCGAGTCGGTCAGGAGCAGGGCTGCTTCTGCAGACGCCTCAGCTCCCGATGCTGCCTGGACGGCACCCGTCACCACCATCCCTCTGCACTCCCAGAGCCACCAGCTTCCCGGCCACATGCATTGCTCCTGCCCGGCTGGTGACACCACTAGTGCCCGTCGGCTCCCACAGGCTCTGGAGTTCTTCAGAGAAGTCTTCAGCCGGGAAGCTCTGATCTATGGGCACAGCCACCCGACCGGTCACTGTCAGCGGGACACGCCACAGGTGCATGTCAACGGTCAGCCCTGGCTTCGGGGTCGATGACCGTATTTCCCATCACAGTCACCTTGAGATCATGGCAATGTCATGCCTACCATGGGGGTGGGCCTTGCAGCGTCCTCATGGGACTGTGCGGAGAAGCGGGCCTGTCTACGATGCGATCGTGGGACTCTGAGCGTCAGGAGGGGGGGGAGTCAGGCGTTGGGTGTGGTTCCCCCTCACAAGCAGCACGCCTGATGGACTTACTGACTTCTTCATGGGAGACTGCTTTCCTTTCCACGAACAAGAGGATGGTGGTGACTCCTGCTACGTTAACTTACAGAGATCATTGTCCACACACTCCATTTGCCACACGTGAGGATCCACAATGTCACCCCCTCCCCGAAGTTTGAGGGCAGAACCGTAACCCTGGCACAGCTTGAATACCCTTCACCAGTAAATGTCCCACATGAAACTAACCACACACACGTTTTCTCTGGAAAATCCACGCTCTGTTATGTAATGCGAGTTTTAAATATTTAAAAGGAGAACAGGAAGTGTCTTGAGCAGCGGAACAGCTGTCATGACTTTATTTTACCGTCTACAAGATGCTAAATGCTGGTTACTCTGTGATTTCTTGCTAATTAACACGTTGGAAATAGATGTCTTTGCTGCCAGCCCATTCACGCTGCCCAGGACTTGGACGGCCTGTTTCGTTCTCTGTAACTTCGGGGGGACCGTCCTGTGTCTGGCCATGGGATGTGGCCTCTGTGTCCTGTTGGACTTTCGCTGATGCCCTGAGACTAACATTAACTCCGGTGTCAACACGGCTTTCATCTCTTATGTTGAGTCTCTCACCTTCGGGTTCGGTTTCTCCACCATGCAGGCTCTCACTTAGACATTCATGGGCTTGATTGCTGTAATTCCTTCTACGCTGTTATCTTTGAGGCTCTAATTAACAGAGGGCAGCGAGTTTAAACGTGGCTCTCACATCCAAACAGAGCGGTGACACCTGCCGTTGGAAGCACATTCCATCTTGATTACGGATTTGTGCCCTGTGTGACGGAGTGCTAATTTTTTTAAATTTCCTTTTTGGCTTGCAAATGCCTAGCAAGGCTTGCTTTCAGAAACAGTGTCCAGAAGACCAGGTGTGGATGGCTTATTACTAGGCATGGATTTAAAATACCCCAGCGTTCGCTTCAGAGATGACCCCACACCGTGGAACAACAGCGACTGGCTGGCCCTTAGTTTCATCTCGTTCAAACTAACAGATCTCAGATCAAGTGTGTTCCTCCAGATTCTCCCTCCAGAGATCCATTACCCAACCCTCTGAAGACCTAGAGGCAAGTCCCAGTGACCTGTTTGCGTGCTCCATGTCGTCTGCGGAATGGACCGGTGCATACGTACTCACGCGACTATGCAGGGTGAGAATGTTCTAGCCCAGTGCTGTCCAGGGAGGCAGAAGCCCCATAGGCCGCGCTCCCCGCCTGGGGACCCGTCACCATGCAGGACCGTCAGACACTGGAGACTCAGCTGGCATTAACACAGGAGCTGGTTTTTAACTGATATTCAGAGACTGAGGTATTTCGGAAGCTAGGTCATTTACTAGGTCATTTACTAGGTCATTTACCGTCGGCCACGGCAGCCTCTCTCACCTGCTCCTGGTTGCAGCTCTCTCGACCCAGGGCTCTGGGCAGGTCTTCAGGAAGGGTTTCCAGATGAGGCTCTCTCCACCCCACATATATCTGGGAAAGTACCCATTTCACACGCTTCGTCCCAGCTCCGCGCACTCGCCTCTGGGCGGAAAGAGCTCATTAACCTGAGACAATTCCCTTCAGGCCTCACTGCCTTCACTTGATGCAATTTTTACAGAAATCTTCCCAAACTGGATTCTGTGCATGGTTCCTTCCTTCCTAGATCGTGTAATTAACCTTTTCTTGATGCACAGAGGTGTGTGTTGGCACCAAGTATACTCGAGAAGGAAGGCACTTTGCTGAGCCGCCTCCCTCCCTGGATCCTGGGGTTTGGGGATGAGTGTCACCAGCTGCTCCGATCCCGGGAACACAAGCAAAACCCAAACTAACTTTGCAATTGGAGTAGAAGACACAGCTGTACGTGGTTTTTTTCTTATGACATCGTGTTAGTCACCAGACAGGACGTCATTAGTTTCTGATGCGGTGGTCCATGAGTCATTGTTTGTGTGTAACGCCCAGTGCTCCCTGCAGGCCGTGCCCTCCTTAATGCCCACCACCAGGCTCGCCCAACCCCACCCCCTCCCGTCTGAAATCCCAGTCTGTTTCCTGGAGTCCACAGTCTATAGGAATCTCCCTCCCTGGAACGAGGAAGCCACTGGAACAGCCATCAGAGATTTCCGTTGTGTTTTACACACAGTAAAAGAAACCCATGACGGGCTTTTAAAACCAAAAGGATGCTTATGCCTGAACTCAATTTAAAAAAAAAATAGATCTTCAGACACCTTAAGATATTAAGTTAAATAATTATTTCACTTTTATTTCAAAATTCTTATTTGATCACTGATATTTAAATAAATCTTAAGTGATTGTTTAGGAAACTTTCTCTGTTGGCAGAGAATTCAGAAGCATTATATTGCTAAATTAAATATTCAGTTTTCAGTTGCATTTAAGGTTTGCCTGATATGCATATAGAAAATGATAGATAACAATGCCTGTAATTAGTAAGTATTAGTTCTGGTGAGTATATTCTAATTGTGTATTCACATACACAGAATTAAGACAGTTATTATCCCCAAACTAGCCGGCTGAATAATTGAATGTTTTTCTTGAATATATAAAATGATTTCCTTAATTGTTTATTTTAATTCTTAACAGCAAAATAACATGATCAAATGATCATTTTAAATTCTTTCTTTACTGTAGTTCCAAGTTTCTAATTCCATTTAGGAATTCCATTTAGGCAGACACGATTCTGCCCCACAAGATCATAGGTACCAACAAATATTTGTCACAGAAGCAGACTGACAAATCAGTGAAAACACTGATTTACATCAGTTTTTCAAAAATTCTGTCTCAACATTATTTTATTTACCTAAAATAGTTTGTGTGTTGCAGTTTTAATTTACTGAATGCTGACAGCTGACACTTTTTAAATTATAAAACTCAAAAGCTTTCAGTTAACCAGAAATATAAATGTGATTTATTGTTCTGCTATAAACGTCCCATTCGAAATCCCATGGGAGACCATGTCATATGGACATAGGGCCCCCAAGAAAAAGTGGGTACAGTCAAGACGTATATCAAATGCGCATCTTATATTTTAAAATACAAATGCCATCTCGACTCCTATGCTAACATGTGAGAATGTGTCTGGTATCTGGGGGACTGGAATTTTTTGTGGGTATTTCTAAATGTTTCTTTAACTCACATAGTATTCATTGTTCTCGAAATAGTAGGTATCGTTTATGTCTATTAAATCCGTGTATTGGATTTATGGTGGGACCATCGCAAACAGAATCACGCGGACAATAAGCATTTTCAGGGGCTTAAAAAAACGTGTCTTCCCCCCTGCCCCCACCATGCACGTATCTCCCTCTGAGGAGATGTGGGTGAGTAGGTGGGAAATCCTCAAACCTTCCACCAGAGCTTTCCCTGAGCCCTTAGCTGGCCATCCTGGCTGTCCCCAGGGAGCCTGCTGCTCTGGACGGCAGCCCCAGGCGACACTATCCCTGAGCAGGCCCCAGAGCCCAGCAGACGCTGTAACACGGGCTGACCATACCGGCGCCGGCGCGAGGCTGCAGGGTTCCCGCGTCTTCCGTGCCCCGTGCAGCTGAGGACACTGCCGACCTGCTTCTATGTCCTAGGATTTCTGGAAGATCCAATGCAGGCATCTGTGTCCAAAATAATACAGTGTTTGGACTTAGTGTTCACCAGCTAACTGTTAGCTGTTTCCAAAAACCCTATAAACAGACATTTTTGTCCTGTTTGTTCAAGGACTTTTTCCCATCCGTGTTTAAGCACCGAGAGAACGCTTCGGCTGTGGGCTGTGGGTCTGGGTCGCTCGGCCAGCAGCGGCACCTGCTGTCCGGGCCACGGGAACACTGGTCGCGAGCTCGCAGAGCAGCAGCGTCCTCCCTCTCCCTCTCCCTCTCTGGCCCGTGCTGAGAAGGGGCGGGCTTCAAACACCACTGTTACTCAGCTAAAACAGAGAAGGAACATTTCCCGTGAGAAGTTTTACTCTTCGAGAGGCGGCTGATTGGCAGGAGGGAGGAGTGCCCGTCCTGTCGCTCCGCTCCCACGGCGCGGTGAGGCCGGCTCTCCAGGTCCCTTCTGAGCCTCCTGTGAACAGAGGAAATGTCTCATTAGATGAGCAAGCAAATATTAGAAGGCCTTTGTCCCAAAAATGGTTTCACTGGTTTCCGTCGTGTGAAGAATGGAGAGATAATTGCCGTTAGTTTCCTCTGAGTCCGCCTCAACCCCGTCGGCTCACAGCCCTTCATACAACGTGCGTCACAGAGCGGGAGTGCGGTCTAAAATTCCTTCTGCTGCCAGATGCATTTCATTTATGTTTATTTTTTAGAAAGCTCGGAACTGATCCTATTAAGAGGAAATTCTTGCTGCAACGATGAATGGTTCTTTCACTTACTTTGCAGCGGGCAAGGAGGAATAAGGTCAGACCCAGCCGTGAGAAATCAGACTGAGCTCAGCGCAGGGTCAGGAAAAGCATCCTCCTAACCGACACCTGGAGGGCACCGAAGTCCCCGTCCTGCCACCCGGCCGACCTGAGGCCGATGTTTGAACCTGTTCGAACCTGTTCTCTCATCTGGGAAATGGAAGTCCAAATGCCACGTACCTGGCGGGGTTGTCTGCGGCTCAGGGGAGGCACCGAGTGTGACGTGCTCACCCCGGGGCCGCCTGGTGGTGGCCGCATGCACGCGCTCCCAGGAGAGCCGTGGGCGGAGAGACCTCGGAAACACACAGGAGGCCTCGGGGAGCAGATGGCAGGCGCCACCGGGCGCGCACTTGCCGCGAGCGGGTTACTTCTCCTGGAGGACGGACGCAGGGATGGTTCTATGTGGCCAACACCGTAGCAGCTGCCTGTCCCCTGGCTGTATCTCCCATCCCCATGACGACAGATAACGAGACGTCCTGAGTGTGTCCCTTTTATGGATGAGCAGACCGGGGCAGAGAGAATTTACTTTGTCCACAATCCCAGTTACTTCGTTTTACGTGGGAAGCAGGGAAGAGTCAGGTCAGTTCAGGGCTGTTAGAACCAGAAGGAAATGGATACAGCACTTCCCTTTCCTAGATGTCTTCAGCCACCGTGGATTTGGGACGTTGGACCAGGAGCGTCGGTGTCCCGGAAGGTGCCCTGCAATAAAGCGTCACCACACCAAACGACTAGCATGTGCCCGAACAAGTGTGTGGGCACTGAACAACACTTTTCTCCCGTTTGGGGGAAGAGCGAGCGCTAGAAGGTCCATTTGCTGTTTTCCCAGAAAGTAAATAATTTGAAGAAAACTCTATAACACTTAAAAACAAGCAAGATGGTCTCCCTAGAAAGCTAGTGTAATCCATCCCTCATGCCTGAGAGCCTCCAAGCACTGGGGAGAATCAGGCAAGCTCAGAGCATCTTTTCAAGGGGCCACATCTCCTCGGTAGTTCCTGGCCCACTGATTCCAGACCCCCGTCCCACGGGCGCTGCCACCCGTGTCTGGCACTGTGAGTCCCTGCGGATGAGCCCCCACACCCGGCCGGACTGACCCCGCCCTCCCCCACTCCGCCTGCCACGTCCAGGACTCAGACGCAGCCCATCTCCTCCAGAAAGCTCTCCTGGAGCCCTGGGTCATTCTCTCTTGGGCTTTCGTGAGGCTCTGGTGCGGATGCTGGCCCTTCTGTCCTTCTCTTCAATTTGATTACGAGCGATCGGAAGGAGCCCACGTCTTGGGCTCCAGACAAATGTTTAGTGGAGCCAGTGGGTCTCAGTACGACGGGGACAGAGGACGGCCGGCAGGTGACCGGGGTGCCTGCGCAGCAGACGTGCGAAGTACCCGCAGCCCCTGCGGTGGCGGCTGTGGGTGTCCTCCGTCAGTCGGCTCCGTGCTGCTGCAGAATGTCCTCCCCTGTTTGGCGGGGAAAGTAACGGTCGTGCACGCAGCTGACTTCTTTAAGCGGTAGGAAAGCTTCTATTTGGACCCACTTCCTACGGGGTTTAGTAGGGACCAGAGCAGCCTGGATGAACACGGGTGCTCGGGCTTGGCTGGCTCGCGGGAGAACATCTCTCTTCCAGACAAGAGGGTCTTTGACCGAAGCCGGTCGGTAGCTTTTCCGAGCCGCCCTAAACGGGCTCCCGTGTGTGCCTGCTCCGACAGACCACACTGACGGCGTCAAACCACGCTCCCCTGCAGGGGTTATCTCCGCAGGGCAGTGATATCAAATGCGGGCAGGGCACCAAGACAGCATCTGTCTCTCGCCCCCCCAGAAGAGGTCACTCTGCCGCACCGGCCCGGCCTGCGTGACGTCTGTCGTCCTCGACGCGTGCTGGGCATTGCCCAGTGTCCATCAGTTTCACAGGAAAGAACGTCGTTCTGCTGCCGTTTCGGAAAGAAGTCGATTTTGGAACTCATGTCACCACCCTGTAGCGAATGCGCTGTGGGGCGAGGAGACGCGATGCTGCGGTCCGCTGTGATCGTGGAGACGCCGGGCACATGTCACGTCATTCCTACGTACAAAGTGTCCACGCGGGAAGTGTAGTTGTACCAAGTGCACTTGGGAGACTTATCGTCGTGCAGGGGTGGAGGGAGATGTTTGCAGACAGCTGTGAAGGGGTGACCCCACTGGAACTGGAGTCCGGGCAGGTGCATCTGCTCTGTGTGCATTCGACGTGTCCCAGTCCTCGAGACGCACATGCCATCCTTCACTGTGGAGTGGACCGGACCGGCGGGAGGACCACGCCGGGTTGGTATTTTCCCGAGTGCCTTTCGACTCCTCTCCACGGGGCCAAGAGCTATACAGCCATGTTAAACGGCAGAAGTGACTTCTTTGTCTGTGTTCCTGTATTTCTTGGCTGCCTGCATGGTCACCCTGCCACCACCGAGACGTGGCGTCTCCTCAAAAGTGGTGTTTCCTCCTGGGAGCTCCCTGTATGGCGGGCCTGCCATGCAATGTGCCCGGCGCCTGGCTTACCGGCTGCTGGCTCTGGAGCGTCCGCGGACAGGTCCTCAGGGAGCAGGACTCGCTTGCCCAAGCAGCGATGCCGGACAGTTCGGCTTCCGTGTGGCTGCGTGAGCTCTGCCTTCGGCACGCTCTCGTCACAGCTTTCCCCGGTCAGTCCCCGTGTTCGGGTGTCTGCACTGTGTACCCTGACACTGTGAGTAGAATTCAGAGAAGCTGGGGGAGAAGCAAGTCTTGTGGTGGGGCCACCGCCGTCAAGGAGAGAGAAACACACTGTGGGCGGTGACCCTCGTCCAGACTAGGAACAAGAGGGAATGGCCGAAGCTGATGGCCAGACCGGAGGAAGTGACAAGCTATTGCAGGACAATCTGCCCACACGCGTGTCCCTTTCTCTCCCTAAGGAGCCAAGGAGTCCCCCCAGAGAGGTGACGTGATCCCCCGACCTGTGTCTCCAGCCTCAGCACAATGACCTTCTGAGCTGGGTAGCTCTACAGGGGGACCAGGGGGCTATGGTATGCCCTGGACGGGGTTTGATGGCTTCTCTGGTCCCTTCCTACTGGATCACGGTGTCACCCTCCCCCCACCGGCCGTGACAACACCAAGAATGTCCTCCAGACCCTGCCAAGACCCCCCGGGGAAAGAAGAGGTGTGATCGCCCCAGCAGAGCACCCAGGGCTGACCCACAGACGTACACAATGGGAGAGTCTGAGACTCCCCAGGTCAGAGTCCCCAGGGCCATACAGGCGAGGGGGGGCAGGGAGGGTACGGGGGAATGAGGTGGGGACAGTTCCTGTACCCAGGGATCGGCCCCTGACCACCTGTGCAGGAGTCTGTGAAGAGAGGACTAGATCGCGGGGAGCCGACCAGCCCCGGCCAGCGAGCACCTGTACACGGAGGACACAGCTGAGGCCGTTGTCCCTCGAAACACGGAGCCAGGTGTCAGTCATAGGGGACGATGACTGTGGGTGGCAGGGCTCTAAACACCGAGGCCAAGTGGGAGCCCTGCTGTCGGGCCAGGCCAGAGCCAGAGGGCAGGAGGAAGGGGCTTCCTAGCAGCTCTGAGGTGGGGCACCGCCGACAGCGGGCCGGGGCACCCCTCTGTGTGTTTCTCTGGCTGCAGCCCCACAGTGGCCCGTCCTGCACTCCGCAGACCCCCACCTGATGTGCCGAGTCCCGTACAGACCATCGGTGGGTCCCTACAGATCTGGGACCCAGCGTGGCGGGATCCACAAGGCTGGGCTTCAGAGGCGGGTGGTGAGTGGGGAAGGGGGCCGCGTCTGGCAAAGCAAGGGGTTTGCCGGCTTCTGAGGTCTAGTGTAAGGGAGAGAAAAAAGGAAAGTAAAAAAGGTGATTTCCGACGTTTCTCTGGTGCAGAGTTCGAAGCCTGTGCTTCCCACAGCGGTCCGCCTCCGTCTGTTCCCGCCTTCCCGAGCCTCTTCCGATGCCTCGATTTCCAAATGCGTCCACGGCGCAAATTTTCACGTGCGGCTTTGATGCCTCAAACTCAGGTCTTCCTGACGCGACAAACTCGTTCTGTTTTCTGTTTGGAATATCTGTTTGGAATGACATTTGAGGTTTTATTTATTAGGAGAACCACTGACACAGGTTACCCCGTCACGGGGGGAGGTGGCAGGAAATGGGAACGCGCGTGGAGGTCCCCAGAACAGAAGAGCGGAAATGGCGTGCTCCCCTGGGCCGCAGCAGGACGCCCGTCCTGGCGGCCTCTGAAATTCGTGGGGGAACCTCGCCCAGTCTGTCCTCCCAGAGAGGCTGAGCCCCCGCCAGAGAGGCACGCGTGCAGGTGTGGGCGCACACACGACGCAGGGGTCCTCGCACCCCGCGGACCGGGTGGGCGTGTTTGCGCCTGGTGGTGGTGGTGGCCGTGCTACAGGCGTCCGTTGCAGAAGCCCGTGGTGAGTTCCTCCGTTCCAGACAAAGAAGAAGCATGAACTGCAACGGAGAGCACTTTCCTATCAAAATGGCATCGATCATCTTGCTGGAAAAGATGTAGGACACCCAGGTCCCGGCAACTATGCGTAATGACTTTGGGGTGACCTTTAAAGACATTTAAATGGGTTCACGTCCAGAGGCACTTTCTGTCCCTCAGGGGGCTGACTGCAGTCGGGGAGTGCGTGCGGGCGGGAGGCGGTGGGCTGGCGGGCTATGGGCAGGGGCAGGGTGTGAGAGGGCCGGCCGGTGCGTGTTTGGAGAGCCAGGGTCCCTTTGCAACCACTGTCTATACTGTAGACCCAGGAAGTGTGTCCTTACAGGGAGCAAATGCTCTGATTCTCACATTCTCTGCTTTTCCATTAGAAAAGTAATACGAACTCATCATAAGCCTTCGGGCAACATGCAGAGAAGCAGAAGAGACAGGAGTCACCCCGTTGTCTCTCAGTGAGAGCTGATGAACGGTTTTCTGTGTGTCTGACTTTTTTCTCACACACAGGGTCTCCTTATAAATACCCCCACCTTTCCCTGCACACAGCAGAGTAGGCCCCGCTTCTCACCGTGAGCATTGCCTGGGGCGCTCCCCTGCGTGGACACGGTCTCATGGCTGCTGTCCGTCCTGCTGAGCCAGGTTTCCCCAAGTGGTCACTGTTAGGGCATCTGGGGGGGCGCTTTCTAATCTCCCACTGTTGTGAGTCTGTGTGCATGGAGCATCTCTGAGAAGGCTCGTGAGTCGTGGGCAGTGAGGGTGAGCGGGGGTCCAGGAGGGAGGCTGCATCTGCTGACGGCACACTGACCTTCCTTACAGCCATCTCCTACGCGAACTACAAGAAAACGCCGCCGCCCGTCCCCCCGCGCACCACCTCCAAGCCCCTGATCTCGGTGACCGCGCAGAGCAGCACGGAGTCCACGCAGGATGCCTACCAAGACAGTCGCGCCCAGCGGGTGTCCCCGTGGCCCCAGGACAGCCGCGGCCTCTACAACTCCACAGACAGTCTGGACAGCACCAAGGCCATGAGCCTTGCCCTGGAGACGGCCGCAGCCCAGCGCCTCGCCTCCGAGGGTCAGAGCGGCTCCGTGCGGACCACGGACAAGGCCGTCCTGGTGTCCAAGGCCGAGGACTTCCTCAAGAGCAGACGCTCCTCCATCGGGATCCAGGTAGCCTCCCTGCACTGCACGGGCTCTGCTGATAGCAGGACTCACGCAGCGGCCCCGCGGCCCGGGGTCCTTAGCAGGGAGCGTAGCCTCCGAGGGCCGGGAGACGCCTGAGCTCTCAGCCGCGGGGCCCGCCGGCCAGCCAGTAGCCGGGGACCACCCCAGGGCATCTTGGGTCCCCGTGTCATGCTTGCCCCTGCCAACCAGATATGCCCAGCCCAGGGCACTTTCTAGGGGATGCCTGCTGCTGACCGAGTGTGGAGAAGCTTATTTTGATACTTTGGAAGGATGGTTTTTGGTTGAAACCCAGTTTTTCAAAAGTTTTGCCATCCTGTGCTCCAGCAGCGCAGTGGGGGAAAGGGCCGGGAATACAGAGTAGAGGTCACAGAGGCCTCCTCGTGCACACAGAGGCATGCTGCTCTGCCCCAGCTGCGAGAAGCATGTCCCCACTGGCCACAGGGCGCTCTGGGTGCTTAGCTGTGGTGGCAGAGCCGGGTCCCATGCTTACAGACCCCCAAGGGCAGACCCACATCCCCAAAGGCCCCAGACCGCTCCCCGAGGGACCGCACGGGATGCGCCTCACGCTGGCATTGCCCTGCCTCAGCTCCTCTGCCCTGCGAGGTCATATCGGCACAGACAGCCAGGGTCCTCGCGGAGTCCTCCGCAAACGTGGGCCACTCTTGCCTCCTGTCACTCCTCCGCTCAGCCTGCATCCAGCCAGAAGTCCCGGAATCAGAAGGCTTCGTGGCCAGGGAGGAGGGTGAGCGGAGCTCTGCCCAAGAGCCATGTGTGCCTGGCACTGGCGTGACAGGGCTCGATGGCTTGGGCATCCCGGGGACACGGGAGAGCGCAGGCTGGGGCGACTGCCCGCTTCACTAGGTCCTCTGAACCAGGTCCCCACACTGTGGCTTCGTTGTTTTGTTTAGGATTCCGAATTCCCAGAACATCAGCCATACCCAAGGTCAGATGTAAGTACCGAAGATCCTCCAGAGCCGAGTACGCATGACTTTCTGTTTCCTCCCCTTCCTCGGTTTCTCATACGGCTGCTCTGCCACCTCTCTCTGTCCTGATTCTATATGCCAGGCACTATGCTAGGTGCCCCGTATTACAGGAAGGAGCCCTCACGCCCCCCAGTGAGGTGGAATCAGCCCCCCCTTTGATGAGGACCAGGACGGGGCTCAAATAGGCAAGTGACCGGCAAGTGACCGGCTGCGGGGACCCCAGCGCTGGTCCGAGGGAGGGAGCAGGTTCAGACGCCGCTCCCTCCGGCTCCAGAGAAGACGTGTGGGGTGTGCAGGTTCGTGAGGCCGACTCCACGCTCCTGGCGCCGTGCACGTCTGTCCTTCTCACCGGCCACCTGCCGCCTGCCGCAGGCTTCTCCCTGGCTGCCGCACCAGCCTGGGGCGAGGGCGGGACTGTCCTCCTCTGACTTTACTTGAGCAGCAGGTCACCTGCCGGTTGAGGGCGCCCCCCCACCTCCACGTCATCTCCCAGATGCCCCGACAACTTTCCTCACCCCGTGGCACTTTCTGCTTCGGGCAGCCAAGCCCTTCTTCCGCAAGAACGTCCATCTCCTCCCCGCCAGCCCGTCCGCCCCCAGCCATTCCCACATTGACCCCTCCCTGGAAGGCTTTCTGGCGCACCCCCCCCCCCACCGTGCCACGTGTCCTTGAAGACCCAGCTGCCCCCTGCCTTCGCCACCCAGCGCCTAGCACAGTGCCTGGCACATAGCAAGTGCTCGGTCAGTGTCGGATAAGTGGGTGCACGGGTGATGGTGGGGAGTGCTCCGTGGACACGGTGTGAGTGCACGTGTGCAAGGGTCAGCTGAGTCCTTGGCAGTGGAGGAATGCACGGTGCCGCGTGAGCTTGTGCCCTTGCCATTACCGGACTCAGTGGCTCCAAAAGCCGATAGAAAATAGCGTCAGAGAAACTCAGGTTTTAGCACAAATGTGAGTCAAAGAAATGAAACGAAGCGGGTGTAGGGAGCGAGCTGACAGCGACGTAGAGCAAGGGGCCACTGAAGCAGAGCGAGACCCCGGACACGTGGAGGGCCCGGCGGAGTGGCCGGCGTGTCCACGCAGCGAAGGCACAATGCAGAAGTAGCAGAGAAGCAGGCTGTGGTCGTGGCCTTGTCCCCGGCTGTCCAGCACAGTCTCGTTATAATCTCATCATAACCAAAGGGCCAGGCGTTATCCAAGTTACCAATGAGGAAACTGAGGCTTGGGGCTGAGTGGCTTGCCTAGAGGATCATGGCTGGTAAGTGTTGCAGGCAGGATGGAAGACCCCGTGCAAAGCCAGCAGGACGCCCACTGCCCAGACAGGACACAGGCGGGCTCGGTGCGGTGCGCATCCCAAGCTGTGTGGCCAGGAGCGACCTGCCCCTGGTCCCTGTGTCCCGCCACTCATAGGGCGAGACGGCTAGCTCCACACACACTCAGCCACCTCACGGCCGCGGCCCGCTCTTGGGGCAGAAGACCCACCTCGCATCTCCCACCCATGTCTGCGGGGCTTCGGGTGCAGCTCCAAGCCCTTCCTCACGGGCTGGCCTGGTGATACGGGGCCGTGGGCGACCCCGAGGTATCTCCCTCACGTTTCCTCGTCTCTGCTGACATGTGCCTCTCCCCTGTGTCCCTGGTCTGTGGATCTGTGGCGCGTGTGTCCCTGCAGCATCTGTCCTCTCCTCGTGCACGTGTCTGTGTTTGTGACTGTCCGCTGGAAACGTCTCCTGCTCCCAGACATGGCGGTTTGGGTCAGTGTGCAGGGATTCCTCGGGCCCGTGTGCCCCCGTCGCCCCGTCTGTAAAGTGGGAGCAATCACTGCTCTGACATCGCCAGGTTGGGGGTGAACGGAGCAGCCACCACGGCCTCTTCTTCCTCAACTCAAGCGTCCAGCTGCGAGAACACCATTTTGCCCACAAGGCGGATTTTTCGCTGCGGGTCTGAGCCATTTCATGTTCCGGCCAGCCTCCCGCCACCTGCTCTTGGAAGTGCTGATGCTGCTTGGGGCGTCTCTCTGCAGCCAGGCGGGCAGGGCTCCTTTCGCTCCTGGACTTATAATAGGTCCCCGAGGGAACTAGGGCTGCCGGGCCTCGGAGGCAGGGCACCTGCCCAGCTCAGCGCTGGCTTCTGAAGGCAGAGCATGAGTGGTCTGGACGGAGGCAGCAGAGACGGGGGGAGCCGCCCCCGGCGTTGGTAACGGCTCTCTGCCTGGATGCTCCTCCCGGGGGCTGTGGAGGCGGGGCTCGGACTGGTCCGCTCTGACCACCCGCAGACGCCTACCGTGTGGGAGAGGGGCCAGGACACACTGGGGCCGCCTCCGGCCCAGCTCACACACCCCAGCATGCACACGCTCACACACACTCACACTCACTGCACCTGCTCCTGGGCACTCAGTGTCTGCACAGACATGCGCACACGGGCACCTGCGTCCTCACACCGGCACGCGTGCACGCACGCCCGTGTGCACACTCACACGGATACACGCAGGCCACTTGCACACGTGGCGTGCACAACCACACGTGCACATGTGTTCACGCCCACAAAGGTGCAAGCATGTTCGCGTGTGTACGTGTGTGTGCACGGCTGCCCCTGCAAGTCACACACGTTCTTACGCTCACATGTGCATGCACTCCCCTATGTGCCTGCTCGTGCAAACGCACTCACACACGCACGCGTACGCTCACACATGTAAACGTGCACGCACACCAGCCAACACAAACCGAGCTCCTTGTTTTGTAACAGACGCATTTCAAAGCGTCCTCCTTCCCGCCTTTCGTCATGGCGTGTGGGTAGCCTGCAGCCTCCGCCATCGCACAGGGAGGCCCGCGAGGGGCTCCGGGCTCTGCACACCTCAGACACTCTTCTGGGACGGCGCCGAGCGCTCACGGCAGCGACTGGGGAGATGGCTGTCCCCGTTCAGCAGGGAGCCCTGCGGACATGACATTCGCTTCAGTAAGAGCTCACTTATCACACGTGATTCTGCTAAGACATCTTCCTTCCTAATGCCCAGAGCGTGGTGGGTCCCGTAAAATGAACATATGCCTTCCTTTCTCAAAATTTTTAAGATCCCTTGACTTTTCTGCCTGATTCTTCTCTTGGGAAGAGACTCCTTTGATTTCTTTTCCACTGTGCAAAGCACTAATTCCTTTCCCTGTCTTAAATTTGCTTTTTTTCCTATCCGTGTAAGGGTCTCTGCTCCCAGGATTTCTGAAATGGTGAAGACTTTAGCTCGCCCAGACCATATGTGATTTTATCATCCCCCTCAGCCTTCGCCTTCTGAACACAGAGACAGCGTCCCTTGTTCTTAGAGAAGTGTCCTGTGACAAGCACATAAGTCTGTGAGCTCCCCCTTCAGTGTCCGTGTCGCCACACGCCTGGCCGTCTTCACGGTCAAGGTGAGGGTGAGAGGACAGAACGTCAGCCCTGGCTGCGACAGCTTGTCTCTGTTTGCTTCCTGCAGAGACTTACTCTGGTCCAGTGAAGGGTCTCACGGCCCCTCAGTTCTGAGATGAGGAAGAAAAGCCTCAACAAAATTTAAGAGACTCCTTGAGAGTTGCATGGCCCATTCGTAGCAGACTCTGGCCCCAAAGCTGTACCCTCCTCCTTCACCACGAATGGGAGAGATTACTAGAGCAGGGCATGTGGAGACTGGATGAAGGGAGACAACGTGGTGTTACCTGGTCGTGTGTTCAGTCACTCACGTGGTGTCTGTCCGTGGCTGTGGTTACATGCACGTCTTGTGATTTTGCTGTTCATGCCACCTGCTAGCGTGCATGGGACCATGATCACCTTCCGTGGTGTAGCCCTCACAACCGTCATCTTCGTGCTGCCTCGTGGTGGTGTCGTGAGCAAAGCCTAATTTACCCTCTGCTGCCGCCCCCCCCCCCCGCTTCACCCCTGCCCTGTTTCACCCGGTCAGTAGCACGGGGACGAGCAGCTCCCACAACTACCAGAACCGATGGTGACTTCGTCAGACTAGAATCCTGGACGAGGAATAAATAAGACAACGTTCTGAATGTTTCCAAGATAGAAACCACTGCTCTTTGCATTACAAATATCTTTCTAAAATTGTATATGTGCACTGATCCCCCCAGTCACGCATCCATCGAATTCAACGATCTCTACCAGAACTGTAAAGCGTAGCGATACTTTTGGTCCAGAAATCACATACACCGTGGCTGTGCATAAAACGTGCAAAGACGTGCCCCTGTGCCAGCATCGTTCATCGTGGCAGAACCGGAAGTAACCAGATGACCCCTCCATGGGAGACTAAATAAGCCAGGGGGTGTTCCTGAAATGGGGAACAAGCGGTTAGAACGCAAAGCAGCTCTGTTTGCTCTGACATAGGACGACCTCTTCGATGTGGGGGCTGTCACTGCTGTCTTCCATGTAAAGTCATGACAGTAACAATCCCCACGTCCAGGAAGGTGAGTATGCCAGAGCCATGACCCCCGCACAGACAGCAGCAAGGTTAGATCAGGCTCCAGGTCTAACTCCAGAACGTCTGTCCTCCTGTGGTCACCTGTGTCCTCACCTCGCTGTCCAACCATGCACCACAGAGGGGGTGTGACCTCCCTGTGTGCGTGCGAGGCGCTGCCAGTCAGGAAGGAGGTGTGCCCAGCCGTGCTCTACGGCTCGCGAACTCACCAGGAGCCCCGGGTCCGGCTGTCTCTATTCCGGTCACAAAGCAGCAGAGCAGAGCGCGGCGCTGGAGTCAGACAGACGCAGGCGTGCATCCTCGTTCTGCGCCCGCGAGCTGTGCACCCCTGGGCAAGTTACTCACCTTCTCTGACTCCTCAGCTGTCAGAGTGGCAGGAGATCACGCAGGGGTGTTGTGGACGCTGCCCGCACAGTGCTTACTACGCTCCTGGCGCAGGCCTGGCACCGGCTGAGCCTGCAGCAGACAGCAGTGCTGGCACCGTTGTTTCTCGGGCCACTAGTCAGGTCAGCGCTCAGTGGCCTGGGCTCGGCCATAGGGCAACCACAAGGTACAGTCACCGACTCTCCAAAGTCCCCACAGGGTGTCAGGATGGTTTGCTGAGTGGTTCGTATCTTGTCCTCATGGTAATCACTAATGTCTTTAAGAGAAAATGTGGTTTACAACTTAGGTGTGACATTTCCGACTGGGGTCAAGGTCCCCCAGCTGCAGTAGGTAGTGTTTCCCGGGATGCAGGAAAGGAACGTCGAAGCAGCCGGGATAGTCTTTATGGTTAAACTAACCTTCGGTTTCGCAGAGTTCTTGTGCCGCGAGTTTGGGTTTTGTTGCTTGTTTGTTTGTTTGTTTGTTTGTTTTAGAAAACAGACTGTACCGGCAACCCCTCTCATGTTCCTCTGCCCCACGGATGGCCCCACAGCACTTGCTGGGTTTGGGAGACAATTTGGGCAGATAGAACCACAGGAAGGATACTGTTACGCTAAAGAAATAAAAAAATTTAAAAAATAAATAAATAAAGCTTAAACACACACACACACACACAGGACGGGTCCGTGCGCAGTGCGAGGCTTCTGCGTGGTTCTGACACGGCCTCGCTGGGCACAGTTCCATTAGCAGATGCAAGACACCTGTGTGGAGGGGCAGCGGGGAGATGGCCTCCATGTCCCAGTGCACGCTGAAATTCCTTTCCGTGTGTTTTTGTGCGTGGACGCAGCCACCAGTGTGACTCTAGTAAATCGCGCGTGTGGTTGTCAGCTCCCTCTGGCTCCTGTGGTACTCAACTTCTTCACTGCAGCGCGTGATAAGAGCTTTTAAGTCCTATAATCACTCAATCCAACGAAGCCTATTTTTTGCCTTAGCGGAACTAAGCAGTTTCATCTGCATACATTTGAGAGATCAGAGTGCGATGCTGAATTCAAGTAGTCATGTGGAATTTGATGAAACACAGTAGCAATGTAATTACACCGTTATGAATGCATTCCCCGTTTTTGTGACTTTACGGGGTCAAGAGCATCTCTGCACTAAATGTGTAATTAGTTATAGCAAATGAACACATACACACACAGAAAACAGTTCCTGCCCAGGTCCCTTGTCTCGGTTCTAAAATAAGATATTCTGTGTCACATTAGGTGGAAACAGCCACAGACTCCGACACGGAGAGCCGGGGCCTTCGGGAGTACCACTCTGTCGGTGTCCAGGTGGAAGACGGGAAGCGGTAACTCAGCCCCAGCGCGGTACACGACGTCCCCAGTGAGAGTGATCTGTTAGGGGCCCGGCTGCACACGTCTAGCTCCCGCTGGCCATCAGTGACCATGCCGTGTGTGGGAACAGGGTCAAATACTTACACTTTGCAGTTTATACTGTTCAAGTGTGAATTAACATCTGCTCATGTCTTGTTCCTGTGAGAGGCAGGGGAGTAATTCTTTCTCAAGTGATTCACTGCCCAGGAAGTTGGGCAGTGAGGGGCTGCCAGGCCTGAGAGCCAGAGTTCTTCCCCCAAAGGGATAACGGGGGAGCTTGAGGCGGAACTGGGTGCACATCTCCTTACGTAATAATGTTAGAAGTAAAACCAAGACAGAAGGAGAAAGAGAAGGAAGGAAGTTTAAGACCTTAGCATACTGTGGTTTCAAACTGTAAAATACAGAGGTGTCTATGACAGTAGTGTGATTTTTCTATCGAGAACAAGATGATTTTGTATTAAAAAAATACATCTTGTACATTTCATAAAAAACTAATCTAATGAGAGGATTGTCACATCTGCAACGTCAGTTAGCACAGAGTCCCGGGGGACGGTGCTCGTCGTGGTGGGCGCTGGCACCCAGCCAATAAAGATTCTGATTGCAAAGAAATCTACAAGCTGCTGGCTTCCCAGCCTCCCTGGAGAGCACTTAGACCGCAGACAGCTTCTGCCCGGGGACCGGACCTGCCGCCCTCCAGCCTTCCGTTCCCATCGTGGGTTCCTTCTCTCCTCCTTTGCCTCCAGCAAAGACACCAAGTGGCAAGCTCATTAGCCAGCTGCAGACACAGCTGTTGCCAGAGGAGGGCTCTGTTGGTGAGAAGCCAAATGCAGAGTTAGGGATCTGCTTGGAGTAGGCCCCTCCCCCCACACACAGAGGGTTCGCACCCGCAGCGTCCGGACTCCCGTCATGAGCCCTTTCCTGCCCATCCTTTTGGTAACGGGCTGCGTGGGCCTGGGGGCCGTTCCGGCACACAAGCCTGCTCAGGTCAGAATCTGGATTCCTTTTTTGCATAAAAGACTTAATGCGGATAATATTCAGTTACTCAGGTAGGAGAAGAGACGCACGTTCTGAAACGTGGGGGTGCAGAAGTTATTTACATAAAGGACGTGACCCAGCCTTCCTGTTGCATCCGCGCAGCACGGGGCAGGTCTGTCAAGGGAAGGAACCACGCCACAGCTGCGGGTGACGGAGTGCGTCACCCTCACCGCTCCCTGCAATGCCCGTCCATCTTCAGGGCCGTTATTTAGGCATTGAGACTTGGGTAGATGTGAGAGGTTAATTATTTACAAAACCCAACGTTCGTTCGCCGCTGAAATACCAAAATAGCAGCTGAAGGACGGGACGATGTCTTCCCCGCGAGCGCTGTGCTCGCCATAGGCAGGCGTGTCCTCAACCAGCTAGGCGTGGCTCGCCGCAGAGTCAGCTCCGAAAGCCTCCCCTCTCTCTTCCTTCCCTCCCCCGCAGACACGGGCGTTTCAAGCGCTCCAACAGTGTGACCGCCGCCGTCCAAGCAGACTTGGAGCTGGAGGGCTTTCCGGGACACGTCACCATGGAGGACAAAGGCTTGCAGTTTGGGCCATCCTTCCAGCGGCATTCGGAGCCCAGCACACCCACGCAGTATGGGGCCGTGAGGACTGTTCGGACCCAGGGGCTCTTCAGTTACAGAGAGGACTACAGGACCCCCGCGGACACTGCCAACCTTCCACCACCGGACCCCTGGCTGGAGCCATCCATCGAGACAGCGGACACCGGGAGGATGTCCCCGTGCCGGAGGGACGGCTCGTGGTTTGTGAAGCTGCTGCACACGGAGACGCAGAGGATGGAAGGCTGGTGTAAGGACGTGGAGAGAGATGCAGAGGAGAACGACCTCTCGGAGGAAAGTAAGAGCCCCCCCCCCCACCCAGGCTTCTTAGCTCCGGTTGTTGGTCAGTAGAGCGAATGGGCCATGGGCAGGGGCTCAGGTCCCAGAAGGCAGGGGCAGAAGCGCCGCGGCGTCCTCAAGGGGACCCTTTGGGGTCTTGTGAGAGCGCGAGCCCGAGGGCACTGACCGCGGCGTAGGTGGTGTGGTTGGACTTCCCATGTGCCTCTCCTCCTGAACTCTCACAGTGACTGGCTGTGGAGGATGCCCACTGGCTTCCAGAATCGTTACTACCCTGTGATTCCAAGGAATTGAGTTGGCTTTGCCTTTTTTTTTTTTTTAAGATTTATTTATTTGAGGGAAAGAGCACGAGCTTAAGCAGGGAAAGGGGCAGAGGGAGGCTCTCAAGCAGACCCCACAGTGAGTACTGAGCCTCACCCAGGGTCCATCCCAGGACCCCGAGATCACGAGCTGAGCTGGAGCCAAGAGTCAGACACTTAACTGACCGAGCCCCCCAGGTGCCCCTTGAGTTGGCTTTATGCCAAAGAGAAGGTTGAGATGAGTAGAGATTGAGCTGGCCAGCCCCATGGTAGTGTGCGTGCGCCCAGCTCCCCATCACTGTGCTGGGCGGGAGTCCGTGTGACCTCCTGACCAGGCCCACAGAGCACAACTGCTCCAGCCCCTTTCTGGCTCTGACAGGCCTCTGCCTCTCGGGAGAGAAAGGGACAGCAGCCCTCGTTCTGCACCTGCCTCCCACTGACCTGAAGAATCCTGTCTTGCACATTGTCAGAGTCGCTCTATGTGATTTCTAAACAAACACCACCTGTCTTTGTGGATAGACCAAGGATCCGAGAGTAATTGTCACCTACCTGGAACTAACTGCCTTGACCAGAATATGGTTTCACAGAGGCATTTCTGAATGTCTCGACTCGACAAGTCATGCTCTCTTTTTTCTTTTCCCATGAATTCCTTTGTCTATTTGCTGGACTCTAAATTCTCACGTTCGGAAGGATGGCTGGCGTCCTTGGGAATTGTGCGCTTCCGTACATGTCTCGATGTCTGCTGTGATAGGGTCTGCCCTGCACATGGAAAGACGATGATGAAATTATGGGACTTACGTTAGAGTATGATTCCTGGGGTCCAGAAAGCCCAGAACCTAATTGGCCTGTCGATCGCTCGCAGTCAGAACTTCCCTGTTAGCCTAGGAAGAGAGACATACGCCAGTTCTCCTCCCCTACAGTCCTCTCTTCAGCATCACGTCGCACACGCTGTTCACCGGGTGGGTGGGAGACCCCGGGTGTTTCTGAGGAAGTGTGGCCGTGGCGAAGCATTTGAACTCGCCCCCCACGCGGCTGTGGCTGACGGGCGTCTCGGACGGCTCTCATGCGTTTGTCCAAATGTATTACCCGTTCAGGGTACGCTGAGTGCAACAATGACTCACAATTCTGATATTTAAAAATCACTCATCTCACTCTTCGGTCTGTGTTTCTGCTTGGCAAAATCGGTACTTAATTGGTGCAGGGATTTACAGTCTTTATCACAAAGACAAAACTTGGAAAAAGTAAATTGCCTAAGTTGAAGCGAAATCGGAGTCAGGCTGTGGGCTCCCGCTGTGCACCTGGGGTTGGTGTGCATTCTTCCCGGGCCCGGGACGGGCGGACCCGTGGGGTGGTCAGCCAGGACATGTCCCCGCCCTCCTGCCCCAGAACCCCGCAGAAGACGAACTTGTCCGCGCTAGCTCCGTATGTGTCTATGCATTTGGTCCTCTCATCATTTGATGTTACATCATTTAGGACACATCCAAGAAGTTTTGGTCCCCCTTTGTGGGCAGACAACAGGAGACACTAGCCGCTGCTGTGTTTGGAAGGAGGCCCAGAGCTTTCGTTACCTTACCATGATTTTCCATATTTAACATGCCCTTAAAAATAACGTAGTTATTTTAGTATAATGTAATATTATTTTCCAAGAATTCTAGTTTAAAAAGGGATACTGTTTTAAAAGAAGAGAGCCCTACACCAGGACGTACCGAGCACGAATCCCATGACAGATCTTGTGGGCGGGTCTCCGCACACCTCGCTCAGTGCTCACCGCCCTGCGCTGGGGTGCGTGTGTGGAGAGCAGCGTCGCCATCCTAACAATAAGGACACCCGGGCCTAAGGAGGTTGACATCTCACCCCAGATCCCACAGGGTACAGGGAGGGAGTCGAGAGGCAAGGTCAGGATGGTCTCCTGTCGAAAGCTATGCTTCATCACTGGGCTGCTGGAGGCTATCAAATCCCAGGGTCCCTTTACTGGGCACCCTCTCCCTGCATCGCCTCCTTCCCATCTGTGCTCTTGTGGACTACCTTCTGCCCTATCGTAGAGCGTGTCGAGTCCCGGTCCTTGGCCATTTGCTTCATTCTGGTCTCCAGTGGCTGCGGCACCCGCTTGGGCTCCAGACAGAATCCCTGGGCAGATAAAATGGAGATTTAGCGCGTCATTGCTTGGCCACCGGAGATGAAGAGGGAAAAGGGGGCAAATTCCTTCTCAAACTAAACACAAAAGATCTAACAGTTGGAAGGCTTCAGCCCTGACACATTATCCTGGTAAGTCATGACTATCTTGTCATCGGGGGCATTCGGGAGAGTTCTGGGAACAGTGCTATAAAGCTACTTTAGACGGAATTCCGTTCAGTGGCCAGCAGTGACCCCCGATCGGCCGTGAGAGTCCATCCTCATGGGAAATACAGTACTCAGACTCTGGCCTCCTTAATCGGAGGCATCTGGGAAGCACATTCTTTTTTTTTTTTTTTTTTAATTATTTGACAGACAGAGATCACAAGTAGGCAGAGAGGCAGGCAGAGAGAGAGGAGGAAGCAGGCTCCCCACCAAGCAGAGAGCCCCATGAGGGGCTCGATCCCAGGACCCTGGGACCATGACCTGAGCCGAAGGCAGAGGCTTTAACCCACTGAGCCACCCAGGCGCCCCTGGGAAGCACATTCTTCAACAAGCTGTAGCAGAAAGCGAATTTCTGCTGCCCTCGATTGCATTTCCCTAAACACCTTTCTTGAAGCTCTGGGATCTTCTTGGATTCTCTCATTGCTGTAAACATTCAACAGATACTTCCTGAGTACACACCTGAGCCAGCTGCCACCCCACAGACCGTAGGCTGACGGGGAGTGACCAACATTGTAGACACCGGACTGCCATGCCCGGGATCAGTGAGGCCGGGATGGAACTATGTATACCGAGTGGAGAACCTCCCCCTGCCCCCCATGTAGTGGGAGACATGCAGATAGGAGCTTAAGAAACTCACAGATGTGAGATGCTTTCACCAGCGGAAATTCCAGGAAGGCTTCATGGAGATGGTGGCATGATGCTGGGCCGCGAAGGGGCGTCGGATTCGGCTGCACAGCAGGGGCAGCAGAGGGGTGGATGGGGGAAGCCCCTCCACGGACAGGAGCCCCTGTCTCCAGGCTCCTTAAGAGGAACTTCACTTTGACATGGACTCGGCACCTGCCTGCCCTCGGGGACATGCATTCCTCAGAGGACAGGACGCTGCGGCGTCCTCCCGGGGCCGCGCCTCTGCTGCC
Organism: Pteronura brasiliensis; assembly: GCA_004024605.1. Classification (NCBI taxonomy): domain Eukaryota; kingdom Metazoa; phylum Chordata; class Mammalia; order Carnivora; family Mustelidae; genus Pteronura; species Pteronura brasiliensis. The sequence goes on from PJEN01003213.1 coordinate 92,562, forward strand.
GTGGGAGGTCTCTGGCTCCTTGGGTACGGTGACACTGTTTGCTGCATTTGCCTTCGCCGCCCGTGTCCGGCACGGGGCTGTGTTGCGGAGACGTAGCAGGAACAGGAAGAGGAACGAGGTGGACGGTCGTCAGGGACGGAGATGGTCACACTCCTGTCACACCCTCATAAACGCTTGAATCTAATCCCCCAGACCTCCCGTCACCCTCATGTGGGGGCCTGGGAGCACCCCCCCGCCAGGCCTGGAGAGTTCAACTAATGATTTGCTTTGTGTGCGCTTGTCCCAGTCCTGCTTCGTGACTAAACATGACGGCTTTGCTGGAAGACTCGGCTGCAGAGCACAGAGAGCAGACGCACTTGATACTTTCTGTGATTTTCTTAATTTCTTTCCTGAAGTTGTGCAGACGTGTGACCATTTTGTGGACGAAGATGACACAACACTTTGGCTGTGGTCTTCTGTGACCTTCGCACCTGAAACCGGCGCCCTATTAATCAACGTGAGGCATTTCCCTAAGAAGTGTTAAAAAATCAGCTCTGATTCTTGCACTCGTTTTGAGAACAGAAGGTTACTGGTGAGGCCACCTTTAAAAAGCAGATTACGTTAATCTGGCTTGTTAAAGCAGAATTCTGAGCTCCCACCACGTGCACTGATTTCTTCACACTGTAGTTTTATCGTTGCGGCTCACTGCGCTGATTGGCTGAAGTGAGACCCGTTCGGCCCTGTGTGGTCGATGAAAAGCATCAGGAGCCCAGGTAAATATGGTGCAAGTCAGTCATGTCCGTGCGGCCTTCCTCTTGTTAAGTCAGTAAAGACCTGTCCTGGAGGGACTGGAAACCATTACTATACTCATAGTTGGGGACTTTTATATTAGTTAGATTAAACCCAAATGGGGGCTTAAGTGATTCCCTCATCTGAGGGTCTCCCTTTACTGGCAGAGAGAGGGGGACCCCGGGCTCCCAGCTGTGACCTCCAGACGGGGCCACGCCCAGCTCATAGACAACACAGCAGGCACGGGAAAGAGGGACATGTTGCTCAGAGCCACCCTGAGTGCAGGGGCACAAGGAGGACAGGGGCCGGAGAGAAGCCACCCCTGTGTTTGTAGTTTGGTGGATGCCTCATGTCAGCAGAGGAATGAAAACTGCAGAATCAAACATGACCGCGGCCGCCCCAGCCCTGGGGCCCGGCAGACTGTGCAGCCGCCGCCGCTGGCCTCCCGACAGGCTTTCAGGTTCTCGAGCAGCCCAGGTAGGTGCCCAGGGGGATGTCCCTCACATGCCAGGCTCCAAAGGGCCACGGGACACTGGAGTGGGCAAAGACACGTGCGCACGATAAACACAAGAATGGTGACGCGTGAGACCTGCAGGGGGGACGTCAGCGCAAAGTGATTTTCCCGCACCTGTCCTGTTGGAGGAAACCAGTCCTGGGGGAGCCTGAGAGACCCGAGAGGAGATAAACAGTCCCGTGATCTTTTCAAACGATGCAAATTCTACAAAAATCCACTTCAGCTTCTGAAAGTGTAAATGTTGTCCTGGCATTTCATAGCAAATTTAGAAAGAATTGGAAATTCTAGAGGACATATGAAAAATGAAAGGGAGCGAGGGAGCGAATCAAACTTCCTTGCGCGTCGGAGGCCAGCGCCGCGTCCGGCTCATCATCAGTCCGCGTTCCGGGAGCGTGGACGCTCACCTGCGGCTCTGGAAACCAGGTGTCGGGACTATGACGACGTTAGGGGAGTATAGTGGAAAAGAATAAGTTGAATTTTTCACTTCCAATTCTCAGCAGTTATGGGAAGGTATTCGCATTAAAGGTACCGGAGGAAACCGTCCCCGCTCGCCCAGCGGCAGACCGTCTCGCCGTTAGCAGTCCCATCGTGACCTTCTCCGCCACGTTCCCGGTCTCTCCCGAGCCGCGGTCATTTTGCACCCTTCAGACTAACCCCGCATCCCACGCAGCATGCCGGCTACCCATGCTGAGTTAAGGCTAGAAACTGAAGTGCTTTGTGTTCATACTTCTGTTGAACTACATTTTAAGAAGAATATGAAAATTAGGGACTAAAACCAAGTTATATAAAACTGACTGACTTCTAATTACCGTCTGAGGGAACCTGGTCCCTACCAAGGAGCACTTTGGTCATCGCTTCTATGTCTTCCTGAGGTGATAGCCTGATCGAAACCCGTGTCTCCAAATGTTTTCGTCAAGTCTTACAGGTTACAGGAGTCACACGTGCGAACTCCGCACAACTAGCATCACCCCTGCCCAGCAGCAGTGAGAGCAGAGCTGGGGAAACGCGTTCAGTTTGGGGATCAAATGTGAATGAAGGGGAAAGTACTCTCACCCCTCCTAGGAGATGCTCTGACTCTGCCCTGCCACCTTTCTCCCTGCACCTGTCTACCGCTCCGTCCCTGAACCTACCCACTCCCATGTACCCCGTCCCAGCACCTGTCCACCCCTGTCCCTGCACCTGCCCACCTCTGTCCCTGCACCTGCCCTCCCCCGTCGCTGCACCTGCCCTCCCCCGTCCCAGCACCTGCCCACCCCTCTCCCTGCACCTGCCCTCCTCTGTCTCTGCTCCTGCTCATCTCCCTGCATCCCAGCACTTGCCCCCCATCCCCACTGCTGCCCACCGCCCTGATGCTGCACCTGCCCACCACCTGTCCTCAGGGCACACTCAGTCCTGAAGCCCAGCACCCTCCCCTCCCCTGCACCAGCTCCCCCCGCCCGGATGCTGACCACCACGCCAGGCCCGCTGCTGCCTGGCAACTTGGACCGCGGAGGAGCGTCTGTGGGGAGGAGGCCCCTCTCGAAACAGACGGCAGAACACACCTGGGCCTGGGGATCAAGAAGCATGAAAACATTTTTTAAGTCTGAAAGGATGCCACAGTGTTTTCTAATTTATTCACCTTTATTAAAGCCACACGTGTTCACCTTGTTAATACTCGAGAAGCGCTGCAGAATTAGGCGCGCGAGGGAGGCCTCCCGCCTTCGGAACGATAAGGACGTGACGGTGGCACAGAACGCGGCAGGTGACGGACGGGCCGGCCACAGCTTATCTTCAGCTTTTCAGGAAGATAAACACGCGCGTGGCAGACAGTGATTCGCAGTGATGCGGACGCCTTCCTTTCAGACCCTGCGTGTGTGTGAAATTGTTCATAATAAAACTCTGGGGAGCAGCAAGCTGAGGTCCTCACAGGCAGATGAGAAAACAAGACAAATCAAATTAAGCGTTGAAGTCCATCGTCTTACTCTGGAGAAAATCATTTTAAGGACACGTCATGCCCGACGCCAGCACCTCGCTTTCGAGGGAATGGACTACCACTGCCTGCGGGGACCGATGGCGCCCGCGACACGTCTCAGGTCCGCCCACGGGATCATGCCTGGGACTTCTTTCCGCACCGCTTCGTAGCACTTGGTCACGTGGGTGTGGAGGCCCGTCCCCACCGTGGTCTCTGGCCCTCTCCTCCGGCGCCAGGCCCCGGGGGGAGCACAGCAATGGCGGGGCTTGGCTGGGGAACGCTCGGCTCCTCCACGCAGGGTCTACACACACTGAAGGAGTCTCCCAGGCGCTCCGCTTAGAGGCCCTGGGTTATAGTCACTTGCATGTGGGAAATGGTGGGGGCCGTGGGGGGAGCCGGGTTTACTCCCCTGGACTCGGTTTCCCCTCTGTGGACACCTACGAGGCCTCGACAGTCATGTGTGCCCCGCGGACCGGCACAGGTGCCCCCAGGGGCAGTGCCAGGACAGCCCTCCAGACAAGAAGCTGGGGGACGCAAGCTCATCCTTGGTGCGCCTCAAGCTCTGGTCCACGCTCTTCTTGAGACGGGCCGGGAGTCCAGAAATGGTGGGTCGGCGCAAGCCCGCGTGGGAGGGCGACGGCTCTTTCTTCCCCTTCCAGGACGGACGCATATCCAGGGAAACAGCCCCTCTGTAACCGCCTCCCACCTGCCGCTGGCAAATGCAGGCTCCCGTGGCACTCTTGGCGGGAAGGCCCGAGGTCGAGGCCCAGCCCCGGCCCCTGGAGAAGCTGCCTCCGGTCCTCGCCACGTGCACTCTGGAGAGTCTGCAGGAGAGCCACAGGGCAGCCGGAAGTGAGCCGGTGGGGACAACCCGCTCCAGCTCCACGACACCGGTCTGCCGAAACCCTGTGCGGGACTTGTATTTGTGTCTCAGGCACGGAGGGGGCCTGGGCTCAGGGTATGGGGGCAGGGATCGGGTCCCCACAGATTCCCAAATGCTTGTAGAGTATTCTGAGTTGGGATCCGCTGAAGCTATTAGTTCCCAAATGATTATGGCGCTAACACCTGGCAAGGACTGGTCCGTGTGAGGACGGGGGACGGAGGTGGCAGGCGTTGGAGCCGCCTAGAGGTCACAGGACTGGGGCAGAGACCCGGCACGTCACACACACAGGCTTGCGTTCCCCCAAACTCCATCCCGAAGTGGTCACCCCACGCTTCTTCAGTGTGTTAAGTCCTCTCCATGGACAAAACTACAGCAGTTACTTTTTTTAAAAGTGGCGTTTGATTGCTTAAAGTCACATGACTTAGAAATCGTTTGGAGACTTCCTGTCATGTCACAGTGGGGTCACGGGAGCCGGGGGACAGGGGCATCATCACTTCGAATGTCTGAGGGGAATCAGTTGGCGAGTCGAATGTGATGGGAGCCCAGCGCGGTGACAAGTGACTTGGCTGTCCACGGGGCCCCGCGGCCAGTGGCAGGAGCTTGGACAGAGCCCAAGGCTGGGAGATGACAGGTCACAAACACACCACAGCCTCTCCCTGCACGGCTCTTCCCTCTGGGCAAGACGATTTCAGAGCCCCAGAGATGACTCCCATGAGTCCAATGAGGTCACTGAGTCCAATGTGATTTCCTAGAAATTAGGAATTAACATCTTCATTTTTGTGGAGGCCATAAAAAGTAAGAAGGACTCAATGTCTTTTCTGTTCCTACCTGCGCCTCACCTTCTAGCTCCCCTGAGCAGCGTCTCTAGGAGAAGAGCCTCCTGCGGTATAGACCATCCTTCCAGACCACACTCGTCCCAGTGCTGACCAGTCATAGCCTCACAGCTGGTAGTACTTACACGTCATTGCCTTTCCCTCTAAACCCGGACACGGGCTGGCCTGGAAAAAGCTTCAGTCCGTGGCTGTGCCCCGCACAGCAAATTCGAAGTTTTGACAAGGGGGAGACTCACTCAGGCATTTGAACCTGACTCCCCGTGCATCACTCTTGCTTTTGGTTTCTTGCTGACCCAGTTTTAAACGTGTTTTGTTTGTTCTGTTCACAGTTCTTGGTAAGATCAGGAGTGCCGTGGGGAGCGCGCAGCTTCTGATGTCCCAGAAATTCCAGCAGTTTTATTGGCTGTGCCAGCAGAACATGGTGAGCGGATCTCAGGTGTGCTCGGCCCTTAGAGGCACTGAGGGGGCGGGGTCTCCGCGCTGCTCTGCCGGAGGCTCCTGGGGCCTGCAGAGCAGGGAGCAAATTCGAGCAACGTCCTGGGTTGGGGTTCGGGGTGGTGAAGAGGCCACTGTGAGGCAGTGCTGGGGGAGAGGAGGGGCGGCCCTGGGACAGTCCCCCAGAGCCCTAGGGCGCCTTTCTGCTGCACGGTCCACCTGCCCAAGACCCTAGGAGGGAGGGGATGGGAACTGCTGTAACGTCCCGGACAAAGACCGCGACGAGGGGTGGCTTGACTCAACGCATTAACAGCGACATTCAAAGAGATTCGGGAGAGACTGTAGAATAATCAGGGCTTTCCGTGTCGTGGTCAGGACAGAAAAGAATATACCAGGAACAGACAGCACAGTTGGCTTTTAAAGTTGGCTCTGACTGTTCTGAACATCGAAGAGAAAGAACACCCGCACGTAGGTTGACGCTTACTTACGGCGTCTGTGTACACACGCACACACACGTTCTTTGTCTAATGAAAGCACGTAGCCATGTGACTTTCTTGTAGAAGTAACTAAGGAGCCTTCACATCACTGTACAGACTGTTTTATAAATCCATACATGGATTTCTTTCAGCGCAAACTTGTCGCTAAAATTCAAGTAGGACCAGGTGGTGGGTATTGGAGAGGGCACGGACTGCATGGAGCACTGGGTGTGGTGCAAAAACAATGAATACTGTTACGCTGAAATTAAATTTTTAAAAAATTATATTAAAAAATAATAATAATAAATAAATAAATATATAAAAATAAAATGCAAGTAGGTCTGTGCCCCATGGGAGCGATGGTGCTCACGATGTGACTTTGTTTTGTTGTTTTAACTTGCAAGGAGACGCGAACTTACCGAATTTTCTCACACATCAAAGGAGGCAGAGTGCACCAGAGCTGCCGACTCACTCTCTTGATTAGGATTGTTTAAAAGTATGTTTCCCCTAGTATTTTCCAGTTAACCCCATTGGAGTTCATCCCAAAATGTACAAAGTGGCCCCCGTGTCTCCCAGGACAGGAGATCATAACCCCCATTAGGAAGTGGGGCAGGAAGGGTCAGTGCGCCTTGAGAGGGACATGCGGCCGCGACGTGCCCAGCTGTGGTGTTTGGGAGCGTGTCCTGCTCCTTCCTGTCTGATGACTGTCCTTAAAGGAACGGATTTAGGCAGTTACTGAGCTCCGTACGTGTCACCTGAGTTGGGTAAGCATCGGTACTCACCGTCTTTAGGAACCCACTACCTAACACACCCAACAGGCAGTAAAATCTTTACTCGAACTTATAAATTGTCCACGTCCTGTGTGCCAGAAGCAGCTAATACTAGATTTTTTAATCATCCATCCTAATATTTTGGATGCTTCTTACACATTTCCAATTGCATTTTATCCTAACCTTCAAAAAGTCCTTTTCTGAGCTCTAATATACAGAATGTGGCTCCTTCCTTTTGTTTTGGATTCTATCTAGGATTCGATGGGGAAAAAAAGAACCACCTACCCAAACCAGCCTGCAGCAGGGGGGGCAGGAGGGGTGGGTGTCTGAAGCAGCCTGGCCTGACAGAGACGCTGGGGCACAGGCAGACGCCACGTCGTTAGCTGGAGGACTTAGGCGGCTGACCAGTTTCACGTCAAAGGAATGAGCCCAGAAGACAAGCCGGAGCCCAGACATTCCAGATGGAGAGCAAAGCAGCATGTCCGAGGCAAGGGCATCGGATACTGGCCACGTCACAGGGCACAGAGCCGAGCGGGAGCAATGACCCTCGCAGCGGTACGAACATGGGCTTCCCGGATGGACCAGGAGCCCAGCATCCCCAGCCGGCCTGGGAAGAGTCATAGTCCCTTCCAGACCTACATGCCAGCAGCGGCACCGTCCCCTATGTGCCCTTTGGAGGACGTTAGCTGGGAACATGGGAGCCAGAGCCCACGCTGTGGGGCCTCTGCCGGCCGGGCCAACAAACCACCAAACTCTGCAGAATGAGAATTTAGCAGGGAAAGACAGCACTGTGTCTCTGTGCTGGGGCGGGGGGTGGCATGGCCCAGCACGGGCATGCGGCCATCCCCACCCAGGAGAGGGCAGAGGACGGGGTACAGAGCCTGGGTGTGCCCGGCGGCTGCACACAGCTGCACCCCTGCCTCGAGAGCAGCCGAGCAGGGCGATGTCCACCCTTGGGTCGCCGGGAGCCTGCATCTCGCTAGGGGCACCTCCTTAGCTTTTCCCTTTGAGGACGTGACCCAAGCCGAGCAACCTGACCTCGGAGATGGGCAGGGTCACTGTGCCGCCGCCTGCAGACGCGCTCAGGTGTCCCCCTTCCCAAACCCACAAAAAGCAAAGGTTCGTCGGGTTGGTGAAGTTGTTCAGAAGACTTCCACAGCCCCCCTTCAAAACTCCAGTTTGGACGGAACATGCCTTCCAGGTGTGAGAAGCCTCCTCCCGCCCCACTTCCTTCCCGATGGCCGCAAGCGTGTTCAGGGTCCCATCCCGTCACTGTCATTGCCGAATCGTGGCCCCAGCTATCACACGGTCATGCTGTTTTTCCTCAGGAGCAGCAGCTGAGTCAGGTTCCCACACACGCGAGGGGACGAGCCCCCATGGCTGGTGGACGGAGCTGCCCCCATGAAGACACTTCCCTGGAGGCTGGCTGTCCCCCTCGCCGATGCCAGTATCCCCCCGGCTTCCGCGGACACACGGCTCGCTCCCCCCGACCTTCACCGGCATAGGCTGCTGGCGGGTCGCACACGGCAGGCTGGGGACCAAGTGATCATTCTGATAAGGGTGTCAGGCCAGCGTGATGTGGACTGAATATGTCCCCCAGGGTCATGACGTCGGGCGATGGAGCCTTCAGGCCGTGATGAGGTCATCAGGGTGGAGTGCCCATGAATGGGGTTAGTGTCTTTACAAAAGGGACCCCACAGAGCCTGCAGCCGCCCCCCAAGTGACACAGCCAGAAGTCGGCCACCTGGACAAGGGCTCCCCCAGGACGCGTCCACACTGGCCTGAGCTGAGATGCCCAGCCTCCAGCACTGCGGGGCTCTGTCTCACCGCCCCGATGGACCATAGTCCATCGGACCTTTGACACAGGCAAAGGACGCGGAGCTTACTGGGAACAATTCATGAGTAAGATGAAATTTGCACATTATAAGAAAATTCACCAAAATTTCTCAGTTGAATCTGAGATAGCCTCCCACTGAATCAAAGACACCACCCGTGGAAACACCCACACACTTAACCCGGGGTCCCAGCCCCCGTGCCTCTAGGCAGGTACAGTGCGAAGCAGCCAGCCTCGCACGCGCAGGGGACGTCGGCGGACGGGGGCGCTCATCTCGGAAAGCCGTCCGACTTGGATGCAGCCCGCGCCCTGGGACGGCGTGCGGCTCTGCGGCCTCCCCTGTGCGTGCGGGACCTGTCGGTGAATCCACTGTGCACCTACCTCGGACGGGCGTCCCCGTCCTCCCTCTGCGGGGGCACGGCAAACAGGGGCCGCGTCTGTGCAGCCGCGCTGGCCGTGGGATTTAGCGCCGAGATGTGCCGGAGCGCACAGAACCGGCTCCAAGCCCAGCCTCACCACCGCTGCTGAACACGTGTCACGGTCCCGGGCACCAGTCTGCTGAATAGCCCTCCAGGGAGACCGAAGATGCGGCCGCCTCGTGGCTTTTAGGAACTGCCCAGCGCCGGGAAACTTTGAGCGTCACCGAAGAAAGCATTTTCGAAAGGAAGCAAGGAATGCACGTGGCGCACGTATCCTCTTTAACGGGCGTTGTCGTTCTAGAGCGGTTTCAGGTTCTCGGCAAAACTGAGACGGGAGAGAGATTTCCCACTCCCCTGCCCCCTATGAATGACCCGCTTCCCCGACAGAATGTGCTTCTGTTGCAGTCAGAGACCCTTCACGGACAACGTCACCATCACCCAGAGTCCAGGGCGCACGAGGGTCATTCCTGGTGTCGCGCTCTGTGGGTTTGGACAAACGCGCCGTGATGTGAATGGTATCGCGCAGAGCAGTCTCCCTGCCCGAAATGTCCGTGTCCCACCCGTGTGTCCCTCCCCCCAGCCCCAGGCAATCGCTGATCCTTTTACTGTCCCCACAGTGTTTCATCCTCCAGAATGTCACAGAGCTGGGATCACACACTCTGTAGCTTGTCCATGTTTGGGGACGAGCAGTGTGTCAGCCAATAACTCTGCCAGCTCACCGGGCCCTTGCGAGCCACTCGAACACTTGCATCGGAGTTTGAATTAGCCGGGCGTCTCCCTGACCCGAGGCCCTAAAAGGTACGTGCGGGGAAGAGTGGGCTGTAAGCTGTGCTCCTGTGTTGGCAGGACCCCAGCGCCATGCCGAGACCCACGTCCCAGGACCTGGCAGGCTACTGGGACATGCTGCAGCTCTCCGTCGAGGACGTCAGCATGAAGTTCGACGAGCTGCACCAGCTGAAGCTCGGCGGCTGGAACGTCGTCGAGTCGCCCGAAAGGAAGGTAATTCTGCCCAGCATCCTCACACCCCGGCCCGGCCCGGCTGCGGGAGTCACGCTCCACGCCATGGGCTCCTAGTCTCAGGTTAGCGACCCCGTGTCAAGCCGTCACCGGGCACGTGTGTGCAGAGGGATGGAGTCACCAGCCGGGTGTCAGAGTCTCCTTCTTGCTGGCTCTCTTGGGCTTCAGCCCCAAACCACAAGCAGATCTAGAGTCTCCCTTCATGCAGGGTCTGCCCTTTGATCTGTCCTCATCATACCTTTCTTGGGATCATACGCAGGTGCTTTTCCACAGGGGTGTGTCAGGTCTGGTCACAGTGACTGCTTCCTGTTGAGATAAACGTTTCAGTTGCTTATCTCCAGCCGAAGCCAAGAAAACATTTCAAGCTTCAGTGAGTGGTTTGATGATTAAAACTCCGTCTAGATCTCCCAGCCTCGCCCTTAAGTACCTGAACATGTCCTTTGAATTTAAACCGTTAAGGTCACATCTTCCCTTTGGAGTTCGTCTTTAGGGGACTAACATGTGGGTCTGAACCAGCAATAAACACATTTGATTTCCTATCACATTTTAAAGATGATCTAAGTAAACTTAAGATAGACATTGTCAAAATAAAATAATGACACGAACCCAGCGTGCTTGGAAGCCGTGGCGGTAGCTTATAGTATAGGACGGATGGCCACGTGGGGAGCCCGAGCAGAAGCCATCACTGCCATCAGCACCGTGCCCACAAGGGTGCCCCCCGCCGTCCTGGAGTTCTGGGCTCGATGCCGTTGACACCACTGCAGACCGTGACAAATCACAGACAGTGGGGCAGAGCTGAGTAGGCGGCCGTAGGCGCTCTGTGAGCCATACAGCATAGGTCCCATCAGTGCTCTGGTTTTGAGGTGAAGGAGGTCACAAGTACAGTGGTGCAAATGTGGTCCTAATAAAATACTAAAAATAGAACTCAGCTAGCAGTCTAAAGGCAGGCAGGAACCCTCCTATGTTTCTCATTCTTCTGTAATTGACAGCTGGTACCATCCCTCCTGCCGGAGCTGCGCACAGGGAACGGCCCCTAGCTGAAGACCGTCTCTTGCCGGGGGCGGACACCCCGGTGTAGACGATGGGCAGCTCTTTCACACCACAGAGGCCCCGCGCTTATGTTTCTTGAGCGAGTCCACTCTGTAGATCTGCGGCCACCTGGTCAGCCCTCCCTACCCTGGGACACTGGAGGCTGAAGGCCCCGTGCACGGCCGAGTCCCCCCACAGCCGCTCCCGTGTATTTCCCACAGCCCCTACTCCAGGCTCCCGAGCAGAGATGAGCTAGGTGGTCATGTGCCCGGTGCAGGAACCAGCTTCCGAGAGAGCTGAACGTCTCAGTGACCCCATCGTCATAGATGCCCGCCCGAGGGTCAGGAAGAAGGTGTTGCTCCTGGTCCAAGTCATTTTAATTTTTTTTAATCTGGGGAGAGGCAGAAGGAGAGGGAGAGAGAGAATCCCAAGCCGATCCCGTGAAGAGCCCAGCTCAGGGCTAGATCCCACAACCCTGATATCATGGCCTGAGCCAAAACTGGAAGTCAGCCACTCAGCTAACCAAGTCATGGGTACCACACCCCCTGCTTTTTTAAAAACATCTCAGTCCGAGCCATTTTAGAATAAGTCGTGGGAATAAAGTGTCAGACAGCAAAGCAAGCCTCCTACCAAAGCCGACACTCGCAGTGGAAGATTTGGCCACCGGTGTCTGCCCGCGTGTCTTCCCCACAACGTGCCCACAGTCCGGCCCCTCTGGGTTTCTATAGAGGCTGAAGGGAGAGAGGGGGTGAGTTCCCCCCAACAACGAGGCGTCTGCTCAGACAAGTAAGGGGTTCTGGTGCCTTGTGCCAGGCACCCTTTCCTGGGAAGGGGCCAGTCGACTCCGTAAAGCCCTGTCAGCCCTCTGCCATCAGCACAGTCCGCCTCCAGTCCAGCCTTTCCGGTTAGGGCATGCGGTGAGTGACGCGGCAGGGTTAGGGACACAGACGCGTCTCTGGAACAGTAATAAGCACTACATACCACATGCGCTGCACGACTGTGGCCCGGAGCTTTCTAGAAAAGGCATACACCTGTTTTCGTGACTTCTTTAAGAACATGAAGTAATCATGTGCGTCTGTGTACCATCTAGTTAACGTTAAAGGGTTTTAGGGCCCTAACAGGGATTTGGCTGATGGCCCCGCACCTAAGATGGTTTCCAGGAAGGCCCTTAGAATCCGGAGTCCGTAGAAAAGACTGCAGCATGTGACAGGGGTGTCAAGTGTCATCTGCCATGCTCCCCCGGGTGCTCAAGACCTTGGCTGGCAGGCATGTGCCAATGCTCGATGACGGCGGAGTCCGCTACCCTGGGCACGACATCAGAATAAAGCAGAGACCGAGGACAGGGGCAGTGTTCGGGGGCGGGTTTGAGTTCCTTAAGTGTGACGCCATCACCAGACCCCAATACCCACCGAGGAAGGCTGTGAGAAGTCACGGGCAGGGCCACCGGGCAAGCGGCCAGGCTGCGGGGTGGGCCACAGGGCCGGGCCAATTCGGGCCTTCGGGGGGTGTCCCATGCCAGTCGTAGTCACCCCCGCCTGGGGCGGGTTCACGGGCAGGTGCTGCTCTCCTCTGATGGCCCCACTCTTGACTTGTGATGCTTTTCAGGAAGAAAGAAAGGTGCCCCCTCCGATACCAAAGAAGCCCCCCAAAGGGAAGTTTCCCATCACGAGGGAAAAGTCCCTGGACCTGCCGGACAGACAGCGTCAAGAGGCCCGGAGGCGGCTCATGGCAGCCAAGAGGGCGGCGTCCTTCCGCCAGAATTCGGCCTCGGAGCGCGCGGACAGCATCGAGATCTACATTCCCGAGGCCCAGACGCGTCTCTAGGGACGGCTGCGGCCCTTGCCACCGTCCTCTCTCTGCTTTGTAACAAAATGCTTGTACAGCTTCTCACCGGCCCGGTAACTTCCCTCCCGTTTCTCTGCCGAAGCCGCCCGTCGTGTTCTGTTCCGCGCACACTGGAATGCTTGGACTCCGCAGTTCGCCGAGCTCGCGGCGAGAACAGCTTCCTCCTCTTCGTCTTCCCCCTGGAAGGTCTGACTCTCCGTCAGCTCTGATGGCGACGCGTGGGGACGAGCCACTCTGTTCTCAGAGGATAACAAGAAACACCTCGAGAGATGGAACCCGGCTGACATTTTGTTATTTATATTTTTATAAATCGTGCGATAGCTAGAGGCAAGAGTAACAAATAGCAAAATCAGTGGGTACATCTCACCGGTCACCAGACCCCCCGGGGGAAGGTCCTCCAGCTCGAAGGGCAGGAAAGACAGACCCCTCTGCCCCCTTCCACCTGGGGGTGCTTCTCCCTAAATCCAGCTGACCCGTCACCAGGGTCCTTGTGCCAAGTCTCCGGTGATGAGAAGCCATCTCTCCCGGCCCCCGGCTCCCTGCCATGCAGTTCTCCAGAAACCCAGGGGATTCCGCGTCTGAACCCATTCACAATGCCCAGCACAGCGTCTACACCATCAAAAAATCCACTGCCTGTTCATTCACACAAGGGAGCGACACATGAAGAGAGAGCAAAGTGTTACGAAAGGCTGGTGGTCCCAGCAGGCGTCGGGAAAGAAACGGCGTGGCCGTCCTTCTGACGCCGAACTCCTTGTAGGTCTTGTTCCTTTGTAACTTACATCACACAGTCTCGGCTCTACGTGTCCCCATTTCTGTACGTGTGATTTTTTTTTACAGATGTATATATATCCTCAAACTGTTCTATCTGTTCACTCTCCAGGGTACCCCCCCCAAAAAAGTTTGCTTGTTTAAAATGACAGTTGTGATGTTGTACAAAGTTTAAGAAATATGAATGTGAGTGGTAAGTATCTCAGTTTAAATGGTAAAGAAGAAATGTAGTTTACATTCGTATTTTTCCAGAATTCTTTTGTCCTATGCAGTATTGCTAAAGTCAAGAATCTATTTCTTGCCTGTTTTAGACATGACGAAGAAAAGAAAAGGTTACATGTGATTCCCATCCGTAGACTCTAAGAAAAGTGATTAGTTTTAAGAATTCTGATTGGCACCAGAGAAGAGCAGGAAGGATTCGAATGCGCAGGATTTCCGTTGGTACAATCAGATGTAGGCGCAGTGACTGTCCCTCCAACGCTTCTCGTGTCCCTGTTCCGACACGTCTCCGGAGGAAGAGCCTGTCGCGTTTCTCCGTCCGACCCCGAGCTCGGGGTGCTCGCCGTCACACCAGGCAAAAGCAGGATGGCACCTGGAGGCGGGTGTGTCCCCCCAAACCCAGGCCTCCCCGCCGCCCTGGGGGTTCCGTGCAGAGCAGCCCCGTTTACCCACTGTAGCACTTTTTCCCTCAGCTCTACCGGCACTTTACCTGTTCCCATCCCCCGCTCCGCCCACTGGCGTTGGCTGCACCCAGTGGGGTCCCGGCCGCCCCCAGGCTTCCCTCCCCTCACACTCCACATTCCAGAAGCTTCGGTCCGTTGGGGCATAGTTGGTATTAAAGCATGTCTAGCTTCAAAGTTTTACTTTTTTAAAGACGAGTAGTTAAGAGTTCCCTGTAAGAAAAAAACCCTGTAAATTGAGCCTCATATCTGGTATATTTTACCAAACAGCCTTAAAATATATTTGGAAGCAAAAATCAGTACGAATGTATATCCTTGAAAAAATGCAAAAAAAAAAAAATTCCCTGAAATATTCTTGTATCAATGCACCCTCCTTCCCCAGAGTATTGAAAGTGTTCTTTTCTACCTGAGCAAATACCTAAATCCTGAGTAAGGGACAATAATGATGCTTCTCCCTGTAGTCACTGTACTCGTTAAAAACAAGCATACTCGCAAGTATTGGCATTTTAGACTTAAAAATGATGTATTACTTCAGGTGAAATGCTCTTTGGAAACAACCCAGAGAAGTAAGAGGAAGCGTGAGACGCACACACGGAGGCCAGTGGCGCCCCTGTCCCCGGGCAGACCATTTCCATGCACTTGTATGAAACATAGAACAACAAATTATACAATTAGACAATAATTATTTTGTGTCCCAGATTCTCTGATCCTGACTTCAACGAAAGTCTTCACTGAATTTGGCTTTTTTTTTTTTACGTGTTGTATCCTCATTTTTTATCTTAAAATCCCAGTAAGTCTAGGCCGAAACATCCGAGATGAGCAAATTAACCTACCACTAAGTTCGACAGCAGCCACCGATTTGCGCTGGGGGACGTGTGCGAACCCCGGTGTGGTCCACCGAGTCCCAAAGAAGGTCGCGTGACGGACGCGCAGCCGCAGCCACCGCCGGCGCTGACAGGCCGCCCCGTCACGCTCCGTGACGAAGTGCGATACCGCAGTTCCCACACGGGGACGTCCCCCGCAGGGCCGGCGGCGAGCCGCGTGGGCTCGGTGTGCACGTCCGGAACAGGAAAGCTGTCTGGAGCAGTGCGTCAGTGCAGCTAACTTCCTCCAGGCCCTGCGAGCAGCCGCACCCTGCGGAGCACCGGTGTGAGCTGTCACCACGGTGCAGAGACTGTGCGCCTGCCGGAGAGCATGGCAGGAGACGCCCACGCACCGCGCCCTGTGGCCATCGTCGTGGAAGGAAGCTCAGGGTTCCCGTGGACCCCGTGGCTACGTTCCTGGAGGACACAGCCTGACTGTTGGGACCCCACATGGGAAACAATATGGCCACGGCCACGAGCTGACGTTGCCCCACTGAAGGCTCCAGGTGACTCTCGACACCGAAACACGAGGACGAGGAACAGCATCCTGACGTCCCCCAGACCCACAGAAGCCAAATGTCACCTGTCCACAAGAGCACTTTCCATGTAACCCACCCCACGCCCCCTCACCTGTCCTCGCCATGTGTCACGTAAACGTCGCGACCTGTAACGACGGTTACGGCGTTCTTCTCAGCAAACGCGTAGCGCCATCTCCGAATGGTGTAAAGAATGGAACCGTTGGACGATACCAAAAATTCACATTTCTGTTTGAAAGGAGCCATTGCTGTGTTCCCCTCAAGGTCAGTACTAAAGACTTCTAGAGCGTTAAAGAGCAAAGTGTATCATTAGAGAAAAAATTACATTTAAGGGTCCCTCTTTTTAAAAAAAGCCAAACCAAACCACACATAGCCACAAAATCAGTGACCGGCAAAGTGGAGGGACCCGCCGTGCAGGCTCCCGCAGAAGCAGCCAGACATGCCATCGGAAGACAGACTGTCGCAGGGCTCACGGCCGTGTGGCGGCCGTCCTCACCTTGCGGTCCGTGTCCCTGCTTGCCCCATCTTGCCACTTGCCTTTCTGAGCACGGTCTCCCTCCCTCACGTCAAGCCCCCGCGCTGCGTGTTTGCTCCCTTGTGTGGCCACCGACCACCGGGTCCGACAGTCACCCCTGCCCCACCCCAGTCTGGGCCGGGATCTCCGGAAAGCTACGGCACTGCAGCCACACCGTGACCGCGGAGTGCACACCTGTCGGGACAGCTCTCTGGTTCGGGCCAGACCCCCTGGTGGCGAGGAGGGAGGGGTCTCAGGGGATTGTGGTCTTTGCCAGACTGTTAGTCAAGCCAGATGTCTCGTGGCCCAGGGTTTTGGAGTCCAATGGAGCATCTCAGGGGAGAGGCAGCCGTGCTGAGCCTCTTCTGCCGGGAAGAGCCACCAGCCCTGTGCCCAGAGCCCTAGTGGACAGAAGGCCCAGCGGCCGAAGCGGGGATCCGCTTAGGAGCCGGTGCGTCCCCAAGCTGAAGAGCGTCCAGGCTGGCGTTCGTGAGCGTGGGGACCCAACCTCCCAGTGGGGCCAGCAGCAGGAAGCATGGACACGTGACATGTCCCGCCCGCATGCCCCCATGCGGGAGGGCACCCGGGAACAGCCTTTGACCCCCACTTCTGAAAACTGGAAGGCTCCTGCCATCAAGCACAGATTCTGTTCCCCCCAGAATCGGGACTAAATGGCTAAATTCCACCTGTTGGCATGTGCTGCTTTCTTCTCAAGCCTCGACCGCGGATTTTTTTTTCTTTCTATTGCAAATTTAACTTACTTATCAGGTAGCTGTGGGCCAGGGTGCCCACCCTGGACTCCTTTGGAACTTCCTGCGGTTCTCTCTTGTTTTTATCTGTGCATTTGTTTACACTTATTTGAAAGTTTGGGTCGAATACAGGAGTCCAAACCTTGAAAACAGATTAGAAAACCAGGAGCGGAGGCGATGGAGAACGTGGTTGGTTGCTGAGGGCTAACCTGGCTGCCCCGACTCGGCGGCCTGCCTGGTCCGGGGCCCAGGCCATGCTGACGGTCAGGACGGCGTGGGCAGCGAGCGAAGCGCTGGAGGAGGGGGCCTCACACACCCCTGCTCCATGCCTGTGTGCAGAGCAGCTGCAGAATGTTCTGGAAATGAATGGCCAGCCGGCTGTTCCCATACCCCAGCTCCAGGTCATACATCAGCCAGACGAAACTTCACGTCGGTTTTCTCCTGTCCCTTGTCTCCCTCACAGATCGGTGGTGAAGACTGAGGTCACGTGGGCTCTAATGTCCTCCGAGCTCTTCGGGAGCAGGAGTGAGCAGGAGTGACGGCTGAGCCGCTGTGGCCCTCGTGCCAACAACCCCCTGCCAGGTGTGTGATGCTTGCCAGTGTCAGGCCCCTTCATGAATATCTCAGAGGACCAGCGTCAACCAGAATTAGGCCGTGGCTTTTTCACCCTCACTCAGGCTCAGTTGTACCCTAGATGCAGGGAGAGAGTCCGGGAAGCACGGCAGGGATGAAGGTCGCGGAGGCTGGGGCACGCCCGAACGCAGTAGGGCAGACCGGCAGGACCGCCGCAGGTGGTGAAGCTGCCCTCGCAGCCTGGCGTTTCGCGACTGCTCTTCCTCACTCTTTGGAGAACGCAGAAGTGGTCCATGGGGACACTCCAAGAAATAACCATCTTTTCCACCCCGCGACGTTGAAAAGCATCCATACGTTCCTGATTTGCTCCCCTAACCCCGGCCTTCTCACCCAGCAGCAAAACGAGACCGTGTCGAGCGTCAACCTGGACACGTGACAGACTTCTTGGCCGAGGAAATGGCAGTTACTACTCTAACCTACTTTTTAAAGTATTTTGTATGTACACGAACTACGGTAACAGAGGGTTACCACCCTACTTTCTTAGATTTTATGTGACTCTTCATCATGGGTGCTCATTCCGAATCTGAGAGCTTGGGGTCCAAGCTCTCGTGTATTCGGTGCGGGGGGGGGGGGGTTAAGGACGACAGACGCACGCCCCGTTCCTGTGCCGACTGAAGGACAGACTGATCCGCTCCAGGAGACGGTGGTCTCCATAGGCCGTGCCCTCCACCCTCCGCTAACACGCACGACGGAAGCACTAAGGCCGTGGGGTGTCACCTTCCGGAGGCCGCGCACCCACTGTCCAATGTTCCCCGACTATGCCCGCCCCCGCCCCCGCCCCCGCCATTCCAACGTTAGGATCAAATCACTTTAAAAGGGCTCAGCACGTGTGTCTCTCCCTCCACCTTATCACTGGTTTGCTGAACTCAGAGGTCTCCCGACCACCAGTCGTGAACCCTAGGCTACTCTTAACTCTGATTTCCAAACGCTAAGCCACTTTCCTCTCGGACAGGCCCTTCTTGTCGAGAGACCCGTCCACCCACCCGCCTCCATGTTTCATGCCAAAATACCCAGGTGTGGCCTAAGGACTGAACTCAATGCCTCCTCTAGAAATTCAAGGAATGTTAGAACCAGGAAACTAGATGTTTAGTTAAAGTTTAAAAACAAAGTATATAAATAAATATATATAAATATATACACATACGAAACCATATCAACAATGACGGTGAACAGAGTGCCAAATATTCAACATCTGTACAAAGGTTCCCTTCCCTGGAATTAAACTATTTTATGTAATTCTCTTTCTCATGCTTTTACAGTTCTTTTGATAAATTCTCTTCGGTCGCATGCAGGATACCGGAAGTGAATGTACAATGTATGCTCTCCATCGCCGCCCCTCCCTGCTTCCTGTCGAAAACCCCTTCTCCGAATGTGGGCCACTTCTTTAAGGCTCTGCCGCGTTCTGTCCTTTCAGTTCTCCGTGTCCATGACTCTCCACTCTCCGCCGATCCCGAGAAAACCGTGCCCGCCGTCCTCTCCATAATGCCTCTCTGATGATGCCTCTCTCATTTGATTTCTGTATTGATGACACTCACCTCTTGTAAATAGTTCCGCAATTAAATTTTTTGAGAAAAGTAATGTTTACTTTTTATTGGAGTGACTTCTCGTGTTATTTTTGAACTCGGAAAAAATTATATAGACCAAAGAGTTTTATCACCGAACAATGGCACCCTTCCCCCATGATTTATTTCATTGTTGAAATATCCTCAGTTTCTCTATCTACTAAGAAGAAATGGACACTTATTAAAGCTACAGATTTCATATGTATGCAGAAATGCACAGATTAAAATGAGTTTGAAATTAATAAATACTACGGAATTTAGCTAATGGTTGTTTTAGACTCTCTTGAGTTGCACTGAGAAGAGACACATTGTCAGGTCATGACGCGGAGTCTCGGCCCCGGGCTCAAGGGAGGCAGGTGCCGTACTGTGCCTGCAGCAACTCAGCCCCGCCCGGAACTGGGAGGCTCCGGCCGCCACCAGCCAGCACAGCCGTGCCACGTGCTTCATCTCTCGGGGACTGGAGCAGGCTGTTCCCCAGGCTGGTTAGGCGCTGGTTCCCCTGCGACCCACGTGATCGGTCCCGTCTGAGCTTCCTTCTCTCGTCTGTTGCTGATGTCCATGCAGGGGCTCCCTTCCTGAGTCTGTCCCTCCAACCCCCGAGGACACGAGAACAGAGGTCCTGAGGAAGAAGATCTCGAGCTCAGGAGGCCCTGGCCCCCGTGTTCTCTGGGGACCACTCTTCATACGCTTTCCTGCCCTCCACCTGCTCTGACGGACATGGCAAGACGGACAGGAAGAGCCTCCGGTGAGGGTTGGGACCTCCGAGTCTCATTTCCAATCGCCCGCAGCGAGGGCAACCCAGTGGGTGGAGCGTCCTGCAGAAGCTGTGGACATGTGGTGAGACAGGGCCGTCTGGGGAGGGGACCCATACAGGGGCCGTTCCCTCGCACCGCACTCGGCGACAAGCCTTACAGACGTTTTGGCCGAGAGAAACCATGTCTAAAATACACTGAGAACACACACCCAGCAGATGTGTTCTCCACTTACCCGTTACGGTCTATAACACACTTGCAAATAGCAAAAGGAAGGCTTTGTACATACGCATTGTTAATCCCATAATTCTTCCAGGAAAGTTTTAATTTTTTTGGCTTTACGCTGAAAAGTTTACACTTTTATCCACATGCATTTTAACGCTGTTTTCCCAGAAGTCAGCAAAAGCGCAAAGAAAGTTCGGTGATATTCTTTTTATTTATTTATTTATTTATTTAAATTCAATGAGCCAACATGTAGTCCGTCGCTGGTTTCAGAGGCAGAGGTCAGGGATCCATCCGTGGCACGGAACACTCAGTGCTCATCGCACACGTGGCCTCCTTAATGCCCGTCCCCCATCCCCCAACCCCTCCCTTCTGAAACCCTCAGTTTGTTTCCCGGAGTCCAGAGTCTCTCATGGTTGTCTCCCTCTCTGATTTCTTCCCCTTCAGTTCCCCCTCCCTTCCTCTGTGGTCCTCCGCTATTCCTTATGTTCCTCGTAGGAGTGACACCGTATGATAACTGACTCTCTCTGCTTAACTTACTTCACTCAGCATAATCCCCTCCAGTCCCGTCCATGTCAATGTAAATAGTGGGCATCCATCCTTTCTGACAGCGGAGTCATACTCCATTCTGTATATGGACCACATCTTTTCTATCCATTCATTTGTTGAAGGGCATCTCAGCTCCTTCCACAGTTGGCGACTGTGGCCGTTGCTGCTATGAACATTGGGCTGCAGGTGCCCCTTCTTTTCACCACATCTGTATCTTTAGGGTAAATACCAAGTAGTGCAGTTGCTGGGTCATAGGGAAGCTCTATTTTTAATAGAGTCTTGAGGAACCTCCACGCTCTTTTCCAGAGTGGCTGCAGCAGCTCGCATTCCAACAAACAGTGCTGGGGAAACTGAACAACCACAGGCAGAAGAATGACGCTCAACCATTCTCTGACACCACGCACAGAGATAAGCTCAAATGCATGAAAGACCTCAACCTGAGGCAGGAATCTACCAAAATCCTAGAGGAGAACATGGGCATCTTTGACATCGGCCACAGCAACTTCTTCCAAGATAGGTCTCCAGAGGCAAAGGAAACAAAAGCGAAAATGAATTTTTGGGACTTGATCAAGATCAAAAGCTTCTGCACAGCAAAGGAAACAGTCAACAAAACAAAGAGGCCACCCACGGAATGGGAGAAGATACTTGACAAATGACAGTACAGACAAAAGGCTGATATCCAGGATCTATAAAGAACTCCTCAAACTCAACACACACAAAACAGATAATCACGTCAAGGAATATGATTTTCATTTTAAATGTGTGACTTCTGGCTTGTCAGCTGTAACAGACTTACCAGGCCAATGTACGGTGTTGGTGCCAGGGAAGACGGGGGTGGGTATATACGGGGCCCTGTCCTGTCAGCCACAGGCTCCCCTGAAATGACCTGTCAGTTAAGAGCAGCAGCAGTAGCGGCGAAGCGAGGAGCATGATCAGCAAGAGTCCGGCACAGCGATCTGCCCGTCCGCAGCTCTCCATCATCCAATATTGTACGTGAGTTCCTTTTGAAAACTCGGACACTGGAAAGATTTCTGCTCTTTATCTTTGTCCACATTTACTCTGTGGCTCGGAAGTCGGCGACACTTAATGTGTCCAGACCAATGTCACTTGATTCTTCGTTATGGCGAAGGGCCACACGCGGACGCCGTATCGGGGAAGGAGCCACGACTTCAGACAAGGAAGGAAGCCACGACTTCGCAGACGTGACTCCAGGCCTTGCCTCCCGCCCCGTAGCACCACCTCGAATTCCCAAGCGCACCTCGTGCAGCCGTTGCTGTGGTTTAAAATGGACAAGATGGACGTACTCCAAACCAGTAGAGCCAGTGAAATCCGGTGCCAGAGAAAACCCACTTCCAGGTGATCGCATTACACGGCTATGGTCTTTTGCAACTTAGAGTGTGAAAAATCCTATTTTCTACCAACAACCTATTTTGCAAAGAAGAGGTTCAGTGACTGTGAGGGCCACGTTCAAAACATACGCACCTTTGTGAACGTCCCCACAGGCACGTCCTCTTTCCAAGCTCCTGGGACAGACACCCCGCTGGCCTGCGAAGCCTGGGTGGCCTCTCAGAGGGCCCTATGTTCCCCTGGCCCGTTCCTCCGGCCTCTCCCATGCCCCTTCCCTCCTCTCTCCAAATGCAGGTCCTTGGCCTGAAGCACATTCCCTCAGGAGCTGAGACCCTGCTCAGACCAGTCACGCAGTCCTCTGGGGCCCTCGCTCCCTGCCAGCCCCGGCACCATGTTCCACTGAGCTGGCCCCCACCACTGCCAAAATGCTGTTTCTATAGTCCTGATCCCCCAACGGCTGCTCCGGGTTCAAGCGCCCAGGCTGTGCGTTCTCTGAACCTCTCTCCCGCCACCGACCATGCACCAGAGTCCCTGCTATGACAGTCACCAGCGGCTGTGAATTTCTGCCTCATTCAGTGTCACAGCTGTGCCGTGGCCCCTGCCCTGCTCCGGGTCCCGTGGACTCATCCTGCTGAGCTTTCACGTGACCTCAGCCATGACCTTGGAGTGCCGCCCTTCTCCTTCCCAAACGACATGATGGCTTTCTTCTTTCTTCCCCTGAAATGATGTTCCTCCTTGTAGCTGTTGTCCTGGGTCACACTAAGGCCTGGGACCCGACCGTGAGCCTCCCAAGCACGGGGACAATACGGGATCGCTCTCGGGTCTGTGGCTCCCGGTAAAGCACGTGGCGGTAAACACACACGATACTCTTATACACACTTGAGGGTGACCATCGGGTGAACCCATGCGTCTGACTCTTCTGTGTCCCCATCGATCATTCGCTGGTTCATGACGTAGTTATTGGACAACATTTAGGTACTGGGCGCTGTGCTGGAGAGAGTCACGACCGTGCACTTGCATTAACTACCAGTATAATTCTTGGTCTGCGAAGAGTCACAGATGCTCCTGTTTTATTTATGAGCCCACGAGCCGGTCTGTTACTGTTAGATGGCTGCTGGCCAAAGGGTGGAAACTGGGAAATCAGAAAATCTTACCCCCGACTTGCCAGGGCCCGGGAGCCGGAGCAGGGACAGATGCACGTGTTGGGTAGCACAGCTGGGGGTCTCAGCATGGGTGGGGCGGGGGGATCTCATCAGTACAGAACAGTAAGGAGGCCTGATCTCGGTCCCAGAGGGAGACATGACCTTCCTCCTCAGGGTTCAGCGAGCGCCGGCCTGAGGGGTGGCCGGGGAAGTCACAGGTATGACATTGCCTTCTCTGGACACTGGACGAGACCGGGCGTAAGAAGGATCCCAGAGGATGGCTTTCCCCAGCAGCTGTAAGCTTCTTCCCTGAACAGCAGAGATTCTACGTGCCGGGAGGTCCCCGGGGCGGGGGCGGGGGGGCAGGGTTTTCTTAACCTCTCTGTCGACATCACTCTTTCTGCTTCCAAGTCCTGTGCCCTCCGTGATTTCCACAATTCCCTCACTGCAGTTGCTGTCAGCATGGGGTCTGTTAGTGCCCCTGGGAGCTGAGCCACGTGGAGGGAGGATGGGGGACTTCGCAGCCAGGCCAGCGGACACGGGGCTGGCAAGTCCCCACCTGGACAGAGGCACCTGGCACAGGATCCCGCTGCTTGAAGGTGACATTCCTTTCTTGACGTTGGGTCTGAATCCTGATGAATCTTCGACCTTCTCTGGCACCCGCCAAATTCTCCCCGCCCACCCTTTCTCAGCCGTCTTGTACCCACTAAGGATATTTGGTCTGTAATTCCGTAAAAATTTGCAAAACGAGTCAGATGGTTGATTCTCAGTAAGAGCTTGTTTTCATTGTATTCGAGGAAAAAGGTGGTTTCCTGAGAAGCTCTGAACAAATCGAAGTGCTAGAGGCTTTTGGATCCTTCATCTCGAGTGACAATTTCCCTGAGAAAGAGACCATCCTCCACTGGTATCAAGACTGAGGGAAGCTTCCGGGGGTGAGACACAGACCCGGGTTCCAAGGCCCAAGATCCGCGGACACACCGGATTCGGAAGCGCCAGCCTGCTCTCACTGGGACGCCCGTGAAGACGTGGAGCGCGGGGCCCTCGTCTGAGTTCGGAAACGGACACCCGGCAAACCGGTCTGCGGACTCAGGCATTAACGAGCAGCGGCCCGGGGCCGGCAGACTTCCCAAGGTGAAACGTCTTTAATTAGAGCTGCCTGGGGACCTTTTGGCTTCCCGGCAAATGGAATGAGACTCTGCCCCCTCCCATCGGACGCAGGGGGAGGGCGCCCAGGCCATGAAGCCGAGGTTCCTCCCGGCCTCCACTCCGACTGCCCATGACGAGTGTGAAAACCACCATGAAACACCGAGTTTTGGGCTAACGAACACATCGAGTCGATGTTGTTTCTGTATATTGATTTTCGCTCAGGAATTTAAGTGCACAGGGATTGGTAAGACAACACTATGCCCAGTTTGACGCAAGCTGACAAAACCAGTTTTCTGTAATTGTGTACTGTCGGCTGCCTTCTGACCTGGCCGGCGGGGAACGGCTCGACTGTAAATTCTACCAATAAAGTGAACGTCGGAAACAGACGAGGGACAGGTCTTCCATTTTAATCCTTAGTTAAAATCAGCCAATCGTTGCCTCTAACCAGCTAGTGTTTGTGTGAAAATACCAGCTGACGCGGGAGCCTGGACGGGGGGGTCACCCGCACGCATCCATCCACGGACCCCCAGATTCCTCCACCCCACTGCAGCCCAGCGCCCCAGCAAGAAGCGACGAGCATCCCACCAGGAAGCGGGGTGTCTGCTAGTGTAGACCGTGAGGATTCACCCATCAGGCACAATGGGGTCCCGTGCAGGTGGGAGGTTCTCCGCACTAGCTCCGGACTCAGCGAATTACAGATCTGATGCTGGTTTTAATGCACAGATAACTTCACATTACGTGTCTCACACACCTAAACCTGCACACGAGAGGAAGAAAGGAACGAGGGAGCGGAGTGCGAGGGCGAAAGGAGGAGCCCAGTCAGCTGGGCGCTGGGTGCAGAAACGGTAAATATCATCCTGTTCCCGTTTGCCGCAGCCTCTGCCTGGTCTCAAGGCAGGAGATTAACAAAGAGCATCTCAGGTTTAATTCAGTTGCTTTGTTCTTATAAAAGGGGAAAAGTAAAACTCATAGGGAACTGTACTTGCCAAAGCTGAGTGAGCCTCGACCTCACCTCAGGCCGGCTCTCACCAACCCCCAGGGGCTCGGCTCTCTCACCCACTGGACTCAGTTCAGTACCCCCACCAGGGTTTAAGTCCCACCTCCATAGTGCTCAGCACTAACCCCCTATGAGGGCTCCTGTCTCTCCCCACAAAGGGCTCAGCTCTCCCCCCATTAGGCTCAGCTCTCCCCCGCCATAGGACTCAGCTCTCCCCCGCCACAGGCTTCACTCTGCTCCCATAGGGCTCAGCTCTCCCCCATATAGCCTCAACTTCCCATCGTCCCCGAGGGACTCCGTTCTCCCCATATACGGCTCACCCCTGTCCTCTTGCAGCCAGCCTGCCCCTGCCCCTCCCTCACCCAAACCTCTCCATCTATAGACGCAGCAGCTCTTGCCGCAGGACCAGGCGGCAGCCGCAGGTCGGCCCTGGTTGCCGCAGGACCGGGGCTGCTGTTTTCACGGACTTCTTTGCGGCCCCAATTTTAGAACATTATGCTTTGAGCTCACAAGTCTCTAGGCAGGTTGAGGCAGGTGGTGCGAAGTAACTTCTAGGTCGTGATTTTCAACACAAACAAATTCACAGTGATTTCGCGGCAATTTCCCAGGCAAACCAAAGCAAAACCAAGCCAGACCAAAACTCCAGCTCCCAGTCGCTGAGTTCCTGACTGGGTTAGCAGAATCAGCCCCACCCACACACCTGCTGGGAGAGAAGGAAAAGGCTTTTCCCACGGATAATACATCCACACCCACATATTGTGTCTGCATTTTTTCATGCGCAGCAATCAGGGATGGATGGATGGATGGATGGATGGATGGATGGGTGGGTGGGTGGATAGAAAGGCTCCCAAGGCCATGATGGGCCCTGGGAGGGCTGCATGGTAGAAGGGGACACATGGGCCTCAGTGCTTCTCAAGCAGTATTATGAAAACAGTCTGTCCAAAGTGGCTGCTCCAGCTTCTGCCTTCCGGATGGTAGGGGAGTCCCCCACATCCCCACTGTGAGTTGGGATCCAGCGTGAAGGGAAGTCTGAAAGACGTGGCTCTGGCTTAGCTAAGCCGACACAACACGGCCACCCCGGAGAAAAGATCGATGAGTAATGGTAATAAAGAATCGTGAGGAGTAATTCAGGAGACACTGAGGACCCCCAGGCAGGGTCTGCGCCTGGCTAGATGGGGGACGTAGTGCTAGTTGAGATTATGACAGATCCACAAGGTCAGGAGAAGGCAGCCCCTGGGCTGGGTCCTGGTGGCGGCAGGGCCCCAGGAAAGGCAGTAATGTGAGCCAGCCCACGAGGTGAAGGTCACCACTGGGACAGGGAAGCTGTGGCCCAGGTGGCGTGGCAGGAGCGGGACAGTGGATGACCTCTGGACCCTCAGGGCCATGGGGAGGGGGCACTAAATTGTATGCAGGTGACACTCTTGTCATTACCCTCAGCATCCAGCACGCGGCCCGGCACAGATGAGTACCATAAACAGAAGAGACCCCTGAGCACAGAGACATCTCCTGACGTGTTAGGAAGGAAGGATCCCAACACGAGCCCAGCAGCGACACTCGGCGCTGGCCCGGCCAGCGGAGGTCTCAGTAAGCATCGCGCGAGGGCACGATGAGTTAGAGAATGAAACGCACCCATTCCTTCCAGGACGGAAAACGTCTTCCCATAAAGACACACGTCCTGAGGTGGGCAGCCGCTGATGGAGTCGTTCTAGCAGTGATGCTCACACCCAGCCCTGAGGCCGCACAGGCAGAGACTCAAGCACCAAGATGCACCACGGTCAAGAAATTAATACGGTGGGTGACTTCTGCTTCCTTTCTTTGGACGTGTGATACGGTGGCTCTGGGTACTGGCATAAGGATCAGGTGCCGCATGGACTGAGGCATGACCTCCACTGTCAGCTTCGTTACTCTGTGTCACCACATGCAGTGACACGTGTGGCATCTGTGACGAGAAACACTGAAGGGCGTAACTCTCCCTGACTTCCAAGTCTACAATAGAGTATCGCGGACGATAGTCAGTCACTGACCTTAAAAAGGAGGTAAACGGAGTGGAGATCTAAACCGTCAAAAAGAGGAGTTGAATCAGGCCACGAGACGAATCGCGACTGGGGAAGAGCCAGCCTGTGTGCGGGCAGGGGGGTCGCGGGGGGCTCGGGGCTGTGCGCGGGCAGGGGGGGTCAGGAGAGGACAGTTCATCCGAGTGTCGACGTCAGAGCAAAGGCAGACCGGAGCAGACGCTGCCCGAGCCCACGTAACCGAGCTCAGTTCAGCTTACTGGTGAGACACCCCGATCCGGGCCATTTAAGAAAATGCCGGCCTTACTGGTTTCCTGAAAAGCAGACACTGGTGGGAAAACAGCGTGTCAGCCGCTCAGTGCTTGAGGGCACCTGCACTGGGCTCTCTGTCCCACATCCAGGGTTCAGACGGCGAGTCCTGCCGGCCTGGCGCGCCATACGTGCATCCCCGGCACGGACGCTGTTGCAGCCAGAAGTCTGTTCCCTGAGCGACCCTCGGAGGTGCTGGCCAGGGGTCACCCATGGCGGGGACTTCCCGTGTTGCCGGGGACTATCTGACACGTGAGCGTGTTTAAATCTTCAGGCTCTGATGGTTCCCATTGCGTGACGCAAGAACGTCATGAGGACCCCCTGCCACCAAGTGCTCCAGCAGAGCAGGGTCCGAGCTGTCCGTGCCTGACCGCCAGATGCCCCGCGTGCAAGGTGGCCACCAGCACGGTTCCACGTCGTCGCCACGACTCTGGGCGTGCTCTCAGCCTGAGCATGACCCGGCCCTGCCGGCCACAGAAGGTGCCTGGCCATCCCCGTGGCGCTTGTCACGGCCACATGCCTGCACAGGGCGAGACTGCCACCCCCAGAAGGTCAGCCCCACCAACCGGAGCGGAGCCCTCCCTGAGCTCCCCCTCGGCATTCCTAACGTGGGGATCTGCAGGCTCCCTCCATGTCCCTGGCAGAAGGACCTTCCAGAATGATGCCTCCTGACCCATGAGTTCTCAGCATCCGTGCACCTTCTCCCCTTGTTTTTGCTTCCCCCCCACAAGAAGAGAACCAAGAAGGAAATAAGGCTGCTGCGGTGGGTACGGAGGGCAGGAGGACAGTGCAAGACCCGCCTGCGTTCCCCGAAGTTGTTACGTGTCTTGTTTTCTGTGCCTGGATCTGTAGGAGCTCCCCGCCAGCGCCCCCCGGCCCCCCACCATCAACACAAGCGCCGTGAATCACGGTGGGGGCAGCGGCGAGCGGCCGGCTGCGGGTCCCCCTCCACACCACCCCCAGGTTTGTGACCTGTGAGCCTCCGTCTTGTAGCGCGGAGAGGACCGCGCGCTCCCTGCCTGGCTGTCCCCCACAGCTGTGGCTGGACTCCCCATGTGGCGTATTTAGTTAAATGTCCTGAGGGTGAAATCACAACTTGAGATATGGACGGATGCTTCTAACCCCACCGACCACCCACAACGGGAGCCGCTCGGGCAGGCAGCTGGACCAGAAGCCTTCACGCTGGCACCACCCAGTGGCGAGTGGTGGAAGCAGCCCCGGGAGAGGCCGTGAGGCCTCAGAGGGATTTCGTGGGTCTGGTTTTCCTGACGCCCCCTTAGGGGTTGAACTGCGCCCCCCACCCCGGAAAACACATTCCACCACTGACACTTCCAAGCAGGGTGCAGGAGGGAATCCCCTGAGCTTATTCCCCGGGGAAATGCACGTGCCCTACACACACATCATGGACGGGATCACGGAGGCAGCTGTGCCTTCGCCCCTCCGATGGCCATCACCGTTCCAGAGGCGAAGTCTGAACTCCAGATGCCACCAGGGCCCGTGTCTGGCTGGTTTGTACCCTCCCAGGGCAGACAGCCCGGAGAGAGGAAGCAGGGTCTGTCCTGTCCTTTAGGACGCTGGTCCCATCACGAGACTCACCCTCCCAGGTCCTGGTCACCTCCTGCACCACCACCAGTCTGGGCGGGACACATTCAGCCTGGCATAACCCGGCCAAGTGGCTTCTTCTGCTCCTGGGCTGGGAGCTCGGGTGGGGGGCAGCGGGGGCGGGCGGCATCACCCCGACCTCCATGCCAGTGACAGCCTAACCTGGGTGCACAGTGGGTGTTGGGTGAGTGCTTGTGGCTGGAGCGCAGACCGACTGGCCTGAAAGAGGACCTCTCGTCCTGCCCCCACAACCCCCCAGGCCCCCGAGCTGCACCGACCAGCCACCTGGGTCGGCCCGGTGCCCACCTAAAGGGCAGCCTCCGTGCCCCGCATCTTCTTCTGCGTCCCCGCCAATGCCGGGGAGGATGTGACGTCTCTTCCCAAAGCCGTCGTGGACACACGAGTGCCGGGATGGAGACGGGCGGCGACACCCCAGCCCCACAGGACGGGCCTGGGAGCACCCCGCAGCCAGGCTTCGTTGGGGACCGTCTGCTCCGAGTCTGTCTGGGCCGCGAAGACCGGCGCGTCCAGCCGACCGTCACCGCGCTCCCCGGTTGTCGCTGACCCGCTCCCGCGCTGGCCCGCAGCTGAGACACGCGGACACCGCACGCGACCTTTGGGAAAACGAAGAGCCTTCCCACCCCTGGCGGCGCCTGTTAGGGCCCGGCCGTCCCGAGGGCCTCGCTCCGCGTGCGAGCTTGACCGTCCCCACGAGTCGCGGGAGACCCACGGGGCAGCGGGCGGGGCGGCGGTGGGGCGCCTCGTGCATGGGAAGCGGCCCTTGGACCGCGCTCGGACACGCGGCCGCCCCTGGTCACACCCCGCGGCCTGGCTCGGGCAGGACGGGCCGCGCGGCCCCCGGCCCGGTGCTACGGAGCCCGCAGCCCCGGGCCCTCCCGACGGAGAAGCGCGGTCTGCGGCCCGGTGCGCGGCCTCGTCTTCCGTCGGGACCTGGAGACGCCCCGCGCGGGGTCTCGGGTCCCCTGTCCCCGACGGTGGAAGCTGTTCGCGGAACTGGTTCTTCAGCTTCATTTTTACTGCATTTGCCTAAGTGGGCGCCGCGCCCGGCACCGACCCAGCGCGGGCTCGAACTCGGGACCGCGACCCCGAGTCAGAGGCTCGGCAGACTCGGCCCCGCACCCTCAGGGGAGACTCGTGTCCCTCATCAGGCGGAGCCGCACGCCGCAGACTCCCCCGTGCCTGGGGCGCGACTCCTTCCCGCGCTCACGCGCCCACCCGCGCCACACGCGCTGCCGCAGACGCGCGCGTCGTCACGCTCACGCGCCCGCGCCCTCACGCACGTTCTCACGCGCCCGCGCCCTCACGCACGTTCTCACGCGCCCGCGCCCTCACGCACGTTCTCACGCGCCCGCGCCCTCACGCACGTTCTCACGCGCCCGCGCCCTCACGCACGTTCTCACGCGCCCGCGCCCTCACGCGCTCCCGCAGACGTGCTCGCCCTCGTCACGCGCTCGCGCACGTTGCTGGGCGTGTTCAGAGCGAAACCCAGCGGCGCCGACCCCCGCCTGCAGCCCCGCAGCCGCCTCCTCTCGCGGCTCGTCGCGCGCCCGTGAGGCCCGCGGCCCTCTGAGGCGGATCCACTCCGCTCCCCTCAGCAGCCGGGCGCACGCCCTGACCGGGTCGCGTCGTCGCCGCAGGGAAACCGCCTGGACCCGGGGTTCAGGCCGCACGTCGGGCTGAGGTAAGGGTGTCCCGCCTTCCGCATCCGCCAGCGGCTCCGCGTGGCCGCAGACGCCGCCCCCCGGCAGCCCGAGCGTCGTGGGGACAGCGTGGGCGGCCGGGGCCTGCGGTGCCGGGGAGAGGCGGTCCGCGGGCAAGCCCGGCGCGGGGACTCTGGCGGCCAAGCTCCCGGCCTCGGCTCGGCTCTCGGGCGCGGGAGTTCAGGCGCGCCGGCCCGTGCGGCTGCGGAGCGGGAGGCGGGAGGACCGGGAGGCGCAGCGGCCCGCGCCCAGCCCGGCTCAGTGCGCGGCCCACGGGCGCCGGCTCCGTCGCGTCCGCGGGAAGACGGACGCGGGCGCCCGGGAAGGGCTCCTCTGGGCCCTGCCGGCCCCGGGGCCGGGCCAGGCCAGGGACGCCCAGGAGGGCGCGGGGCGGGGAGGCACGGGCGCGCGCGGTCTCGTCCACCCTCGCGGCGGCGCGTGACGTGGCGCGGACCACCCGTGGGCACCGACGCGCGACCCTCAGTCGTGCTGCCTTCGGCCGTGCGTCGGCCCCGGACAGAGCGGCCGCGGCCCTTCTCCACACGCAACGCGGGAGGCTTCGCCGAGGGCGCCTCGCCCGTCCCGCTGCGATCGCGCCGCCGGGACCGCTCGCTCCTGCGCGGCGTTCGGGCTGCGTTTCTCTGCGCGTCAGCCCGCGCGGGCACGAGAGCCCAGGGCGCGCCTCGGAGAGGGTCGGCGTGGCGTTGCGCGGCCTCTGCTCGAAGACGCGCCGGTGGCTCTGGGCGGGTCGGAGACACGCGGGCCGCGCGACGGCGGTCGTGCGGGACGGAGCCTGGAGCCGCAGGTCTGGGCCCAGGAGGCCCCCGTCCCGGGCCGCAGCAGGGGCTGTGGGCGGAGGGCGGGCTGCGGGCGGAGTGTGCGGCGAAGCCTGTCCGCGGCGCGGGCGGGGAACGGCGAGCCCACGGGGCACCGGCGGGTTGCGGTCGTGTCCGCGGCCCCGGGTGTCGGGGCGGCCCGGCTGTCGGAGGTGGGCGTCGCACTGAGCCGGCGGGTCAGAGCCCCCCAGGGAGCGGCGCGGGGCCGTGCTGGGTGGGGCTGCGGTCCGCCCCGGGGCCCGAGGCCTCACAGCCACCGCGCGCGAGACTGGACAGTGAAACCGCGGCCCGGACGCAAACGTGACTCGGACGGAGCGGCCGACTCGCGAGCTCCCTTGCTCGCTTGAGAACACGGCGTAGTGTAGACGACATCCTGCCCCTTTGGGGATGTGTCCCGGGGAACAGGAGCCTCGCGTCTACCCGCGAACGCGCTCGGGAAACCTGCGCTCCGACAAGGCTTGTATGCGGGACTCGGGGTCTCTAGCAGGGCGGCTGCCCGGAGGTCAGCCCCCGGTGTCTGGGCGTCTGCGATCTCTTGGAGCAGATCCTGTCCGGACAAGAATTCCGCTCTTACACGCCTGCAGGCCAGAGCTAACTGACCTTCACGGCTGACCTTTATCGGTAGAAACGAGCAAAAGGCCTTCTCTGAGGTGCCCAGAATAAAGCAGCCTCGTTGGCACTTGTGACCAGCAGGTGCAGCCCCCCGCCAGCCGACCGGCATGGGGGAGGGGCGGGTCAGCGTGTGGGGGCACCTGCGGCTGGTTAGACCTCTCCCTCAGGTCAGAGACCCGCCCAGGCGCCCGAGGCTGTGATGATGGGCATCCTGAGCCTGCGGGAGCCCCTGGTCCTCGCTCCTCCCTCTTCGTGTCAGGTGACTCAGGCCTGGCTTGTCCTGCGCGTGCCTGCCAGGTCACTAGGACGATCAGAGAGGATCTGTTTTGGTCCAGTGAGGAGTCAGCACCCTGACCAGCGAGCAGAAGTCACCCGGCCCCTGGGGCCCCTCCACGAGCAGGGCAGGGCTGGGGCCGGCTCCCTGGCCTCCGCCTTGATTCAGTTCCTTCCAAGGAGGGGAGGAAACAGCGGTGGGAGGGGTGTTTCCTGATCGGGGCTGGAGGTTTCTGCCAGGTGTCCCTCCTGCCTCTCCCATCTGACCTCTGCGCAGCTGCTGGGGGCCAGACCGGAAAGGAGACTCTCAGGTAGGTTCTTCTCGTCGGGCAGGTTCACCAACCAGCCCCCTTGGTGGGTTCGCCAACCTCATAACATTGTACCTGCATTTGGTTTTTGTTTTATTTTATTCTGTAAAGATTTTATTTGAGAGAAACAGAGCAAAAGCAGGGAGAGGGAGAGAGGCAGAGGGAGAAGCAGGATCCCTGCTGAGCAGACAGCCCGATGCGGGGCTCCATCCCAGGACAGTCCCAGGATCCTGGGATCATGACCTGAGCTGAAGGCAGACGCTTCACCGACTGGGCCACACAGGCGCCCCTCTACCCGCCTTTTTAAACACACGGAATCTCTATTTTCTTTTATATGCCTCCATACGTGATTTCTTTTTTTTTTTTTTTTTTTTTTTTTAAGATTTACTTATTTGCGGGGGAGAGAGAGCGGGAGCAGGTGTGGGGCTCAATTTCATGACCCTGAGATCATGACCTGCGCTGAAATCAAGAGTCAGACGCTGCTCAGCCAATCGGGCCACCCAGGTGTCCCCTGAATTTGACTTCCGTATCACATTACACTTTGTGTAGGGGGTAGAGAGGGCAAGTTCTGAGCTAGTAAATTTGTTCCCAAACTAGTATCTGGGGTTAACGAAATCCAAGGGCTTCTACCTCTCCACCGACAGGACTTACACATTTCTCAGAGCTCCCCACATTCTCCAGGTCCCCGAGTACCTTCTGAAGCCACGCCAGGGGCTGGAACTGGCCAGACCGGCTTGGGGGAGAAGGCAGCCTCTCTGCCTCAGGACTGAGTGTGTGACTGGAGGCGGTGCCCTGGGCTGGGCCAGGCTCTCTGTGGGGCTGCACTGGCCCTGTCGTGTTCCTTGTTGCCGATCCATGCTCGTGGGACGGTGGCAGCATCTCCAGGGTCCTCCCCCCACCTCACCAGCTGTGAACACTGAAGGTGCCCACCTTGCCCGATGTCCCCCAGGAGAGGTGGGGCAGACAGTGAGTGGCCTGCTTGGATAGGCCCTCAAGAACAACCTGGACTTCTGGCCCTTGAACAAACATAGTCTTTATCAAGGTATTTTTTTTTAAAACGTTGGCTGTTGTCATCTGTTTGGCCAACTGAGACGGAAAGATTCTTTGTGCCCCGGGATGACAGTCAATAGGTCGCAGGTCATCATTTTCCACAGAGAGAGCCCTGCCCTGGCTTAGCCAACAGGCACTCGGCAGAGGCCTTGATGTTCCAAGAGACTTGAGACCAGTCTCAGCTTTTTACATATGTGGCTCAGAGACATTACTCAGACCTTCCAGGGTCACCACCAGCGGAGGCGGGGAAGCCAGGTTCCGAGCCCTCGGAAAACCCTGGACATGAGCCTCGGGCACCGTGGCTTGTGGTTCAGAATCACGCTTCTCAGAACAAAGAGGCGGACACAGCGAGTACTCATTGAAGCAGGAGTGATTCCAGCAAGATACAGTTTTCTTGGACAAATGTTTTTTTCTTTCGAAAATGCTTTCATTGTGCCACATTTATTAGAAGAAAATATTATCCATAACACTTGTTTAAAAATGCTGATGTAGATTTTATTCAGGAAACTAGCACTGTAAGTAGGGTGCTCCTCTGGTGGGCTTTGCGGCAGGCGGGCACAAGCAGGTGTGTGTCCAGGCGCTGGCAGCTGGGTAACACCAAGGCCAGGCCTCTCTTGCTGGACCAGCCGAACAGCATTCTTGCAGAAGCAGGCCAGGGTGGCAGCAGCCGGGCGGGGAAACGCTCAGCAGGACTGACCATCCAGGGCAGAGCCCTAGATCCGAGACTTGGGGTTAGAGGACCCCCAGGAGAGCCCATCTGGGAGCAGCTCCATGGAGCTGGGGCGGGCACCTACCCCCAGAAGGACCAATGTCGTGAGACTCCTGTGGGGCGGGGTGGGGGGGGGTGTCTGTTGTCTGCAGATCATGAACCAGGGTCCGACGCTTGAATTCCTGTTTGGAATCTGTCTCCCCGCAGCTAACCGAGCTCTCCAGTGAGAAGCCCTTGGTCTAAAGCCGGGAACTTCTCCCCGTGAGAACTCGGCCATCTCAGCTGCTGCTTACGGGCGGGAGGAGAGAGCTCAGCAGCCCTCTGCTGGTGTCTTTTAAAAATCTGTCTGTCTTTTGCTTAACCAAGCCTGTATTGCTTATACGATCAGAACAGAAAGGGACATTGCAACAGTCCCCCCTCCCCCAAAGAGCCCATTTCTATCGCCTCCAAACACCTCATCGCCTCATGTTTCAAAACTCAGCTTTCTTGTTTGGCGGCGGAGGGTAGTTAGACAAGTTCCTCGGCCTCACCCGTGCTGAGCACTGGTTTTCTTACCGAGGAGACATGCCGGTCCGCCTACGAGCCCCTGAGAATGCGCCAGACTCACAGGGCCCAAGTGAACCATTTCGGAAAGCCCTTGCCCGGGTGCCTCACACATGTGCATCTGTTGTCATCTCCGGGGGAGGGAGGAGGTGAGGGACCTGGCTGGACACATGGGGGGCCCCGTGGGAGGAGAGTCCCGTGGGTCGTGTGTGCGCAGAAATCAGGCTGCATTTTATTCAGTCTCTTGGTTCCACCTGGTTATTTATTATCAGCTTTACCTGCCTCTTTTTTTTTTTTTTTAAAGATTTTATTTATTTATTTGTCAGGGAGGGAGAGAGAGAGTACAAGCAGGGGGAGTGGCAGGGAGAGGGAGAAGCAGGCTTCCTGCTGAGCAGAGCCCAATGTGGGGCTTGATCCCAAGACTCTGGGATCATGACCCGAGCTGAAAGTAGATGCTGCACTGACTGAGCCCCCCAGGCATCCCCTGCGGCTGGTTTTTAGCACCGACCTCGGCACTACGGCACTACGCTTTAAAGACTGTAGAGTAGAAGGCACCATTCTTGTTCCTTATACTTCCCTGAGTGCTGGGGATAGAAGGGGAACAGAACCAAGTCCGCCTTCACGCAGGTCACATTTTGGTCAGAAGACACAGAAAATAACAAAGAACTAAGATAAGCATATAAAAATACAAAATGTCTAGGGAGTTAGGCCAGTAAAGAAAGAAAAGGCTTCAGTGCAGGGTTTTCAGGGGTGAGGGCCCTGCTGTATGGTACAGGGAGCCCCTGCGCCCCGTGAGTCAGAGCCCCGGGGAGACCCCAGAGCACCCACCAGCTGCTGCCACCTTTCTGTAGGGAGGTCAGGGCTCTGAGGTTCAGAGGGTGCTCACCAACTTCTCAAAGCGGGCGTTCCGGAGCCCAGGGCTGTCTCACTGCAGAGCCAGGTGTTTTACACACGGCGCGGCTACTCCTGGCTCTCCAAACCTGGCCATCTATGCTCAAAGACAAACCCCCAATTCGAAGCCCCGACTCTGTCTTCTGGGGGCTGGTCCTTGTACAGAGAACCGTGAAAGAAATCGGGGCCCCAGGCAAGGGCAGCAAACTTTGCCTTTTCCCTAGAAGTCTCATTCTGGAGTCTTCCTTAGCTGGAAGGTGGACGCAAGGACACCTAAGGTTTTGCACGCCGTTCACAGTTCATAAAGCTGTTTCCACGCATCCTCTCACGATTATTTTTGTTATGAAGGAGCAGGTGCCCAAGGCTCATGCCGGCTGCTGTTCCTGTCCCAATGTCTACCTCTGGGCCCTATTCAAGGCCTGTTTTCCGCTTCACAGATGCGGACTCTGAGGGCCAGGAGACGAGAGCTGACCTCTGAGGCCGTGCACCCTGAAAAGCTTTGGAAACCCCGAGCCGGTATAGACAACTTCGTCTCCTTTGTCCAGGTCCGGGGGAGGTAACAGCCTCTGCTCCGGGGAGAGGACCCCCCAAAGGACGCTGAGGCGGGCTCCGCAAGCCTCACACGGGGTGTGCGCTCACGCTCGCGCCGCGGAGACCCGCACCCGGGCCGCACGCTGCGGGCGCTCCCCGCGCAGGACTGAAGGTCGGGAGCGGTTGGCCTTTAGCAAGCACAGGGCGGCCGGGGAGGTGCTACTGGGCGTGAGCGCTCGCGGCTTCAGCGGCTTGTTGCGGGTTCAGATGGTCACAGCCACAGGCGGGCCGGGGCTTCCCGCGCAGCCCTCCCTTCCCCTCCCCTTCCCAGGCCGCATCCCTGCGCTTCCAGAGTTCCGCTGGGGGCTCCGTGGGGTCCCGCTGGGGGCTTCTAGGGTCGCGGTGGGGTTCCAGCAGGGGCTCCGCGCGGTCCGCTCAGACTCCCCCTCCTCCCTACAGACTCCCTTCTCCCAGGGTCATCCCGGGACCTGACAAGGACACCCGGGATCAGCGCACTCCAGAGAGGGCGGGAGGCCCGGCACGGGCCGCACTTCCGATCCGCGAACTTCCCCCGGGGCGGTCCCCCCGACGCGTGGTTCCGTCCGGTCCGCCCACCCCCGCCGCGCGTGGTTCCGCTCGGCCCTGCCATAGGCCCCGCCCAG
Source organism: Pteronura brasiliensis (assembly GCA_004024605.1). Lineage (NCBI taxonomy): Eukaryota > Metazoa > Chordata > Mammalia > Carnivora > Mustelidae > Pteronura > Pteronura brasiliensis. Next base: position 129,855 of record PJEN01003213.1, read on the forward strand.
CGGAGGTGCGCCTGCGCGGTTGTGTTCGCGGCGGGGTCGTGACGAAGGCGGCGGCGGCGGCGGCTGAGTGCCGGAGTGGTGCGCGACCGGGGAGCGCCGGGCTGAGCGGGTCACGAGGCCGAGCGGGCGAGGTGAGCCTCCTCTCCGCGGGGGTCGGGCCTGCGCTCCCCTCCGGTGCTGCCTCTGTGGGTGCGCGCGGCACGAGCCAGGCCCCGGCTTGGACTGGGAGGCGGGGACGCGCAGGGCAGGGTTCCAGCCACCGGGTTTGCGAGTTACTCCTGCGCAGGGGAGCCCCCCGCGTCCAGGGGAGCTGTGTGCAGGTCAGTGGTGGCGGTCCGGAAGGAGCCGGGCCACAGCTGTGAGCCTTCTAGGAGCAGCTTCCAGGCCCTGTTTCCTGTGCGGTTCTTGCTGAGCACCTGCTGTCCCTAAAAAACAAGCTGAGCGTGAGGTGTGGGATGGAGCGGAGCAGGTCTGGGCGGGGACGGGTCTGGGCGCCAGAGGAAAGGCTCTGTACAGTAGGGTTGATTCGCAGGGGAAACTGAGTCCCAGACTGCAAAAAGTAAAGCCGCAGGAGCAAGGTGGCGTGTGTGTGCCTGACCCCTTTTCATGGGGAAAAATGGGAGTTTGTATTGAGTGAAATGGTTGTACCAGCGAAGGATCGACCCCAGAGCAGTCGTGTGCCCCAGAGCTGCCTTAGGGGGTTACAGAGTTTTATTTTTGTGTTTTTACGCTGCTCGTGGTTCCTAAATTTTGTTCCTTGAGTCTCTGTTTCTTTGGCTCTTGGAGGAGATACTTCTACACACTGCCAAGGCACAATTCTCAAAATGTTGCAAACGTAATTCTCACACAAATGGGGAGCCCACGTCCGTTACTTCGATCTCCGGAAGGTGGACCCTGCGGGAAGACAAGGCCAGTCAAGCCAGTGAAGGGAGGGAGGGCCCGGATCAGCTCATGGGGTTCGCGGGTGCTGGTGGAACCGCAGCCTTCGCACTGGCTCTTTCTCCCTGGGCGGAGAGGGAGATTAAGCCCCTCGGTGTCGTCGCCCGACCTACCACCCCGCCGGCTGACATGGCCGGTCCGCAGGGGGCAGTGACCGTCACCTCTCGCATAGTCTGGTGATCCTCAGGGGGTGGACAGGAAAGCATGCAACTTTTCTTTCATCTTTTTTATTTCTTTTCCAAGTTTTGATTAGTTATCGCAGTCAGATAGGAAAATGTTGGTATCCGTGGCAGTAGCTTTAGCCCTCCACGAACCCGTCTGTGGGTGTCGGATGGAGCTGCTGGGGTCCTGGTGGCGGCAGATCCCATCCCTGGAGACGCGGCCGCCAGGTTGCCACAGTCCTGAAACTCTCACTCAGGAATTCTCTTTAAAAATGCCTGGTTCCATGCAGTGCGTCCGCTGGATCCACTGAATCTTACACAAGAGAGAAAGAGGTGGTTTGTAGGTAGATTCTTCACAAAGACAGCGAAGGCCCTCAGAGAGTCGGGAGCGGGACTCTCGACCCTCCAGGAGCCAGTGCCTCCCGGCGGCTGCTCTCCCACCACGGAGAGGCAGAGCTGGAGTGCCCAGGGCCCTGGAGCCTTCCACGGAGAAGAAGAGCTGAGTGTGAGCCACCAGGCCTCCTGGGGTGCCCAGGAGGGAGCAGTGACCGAGCTGTGACGACGCCTGCACTCCAGGCCACGTGAGAAGCCCTCCCACCTCAGGGGTGGGCATGCAGCAGTGGTACAGCGGTGACCCAGTGTCCCCCGTGCCATCTGGGGGATGCCGTCAGGGGGTTGTGGTCCAGCTGACAGGCCAATAGGAGATAAGAGGAGGAATGCCACTCTGTCCCACCCTGTCTGCACCGCCTTTCTGGAACAGAGCTTGACCGGTTTTGCAGGTGCAGGGATTCGGGTAGCGTTGCGACGCTGTGGAAGGGACGGCCGTACCTCCCCAGGGCTCGGGGAGGCTGACTTGCTGCCGCAACTGGGTCCCTGCAGGTGCCTGTGACCCTCGGCCTGGTCATGGTCGCTTGGTGGCTCCCCTCGCTGGAGCCTCCTGGCCCGGCTCAGCAGACCCCGAGACACCCGTGGTGCCGGCTGCTGGGAGACACCATGTGGCAGCTGTCGGAGCCCGTGAGGTCAGGTTTGGAGCCGGCGTGGGGATCAGAACGGGGAGAGAACGGGGGTGTTGGTGAGCTGTCCCTGTTTCTCTCACTGGTGTGTCTGTGCCAGCTCTGGGCTGTCTGCTGCTCTGTGCTCACACCCGAGACCGTCCCAGAACGCTGTCCAGGAGGCTCGCAGACCTGGCCGCCAGCCGCAGGTGCGCCGTGTGCCCTTTGGATCCCAAGGCTTTTCCTGGGTTCCTGAGCCCTTGCCGCCAGTCCCCATTGCCCAGGGCAGTGCTTGCGCCGCCCACGCCTGCTTTATGTGGGCCTCCCCCTGAGCCCTGTTCCTCCCATTCTTGCCTCAGGGTTGCACTGTTAGGGACTCGAGCACGTGTGGCCGCAGGAACGAGCCTGTGCTCCAGCCTCATCCTAAGCACTCAGGAGCCTTCGTGGTTAGCTAGCGGCCACCTGCCCCATAACCGCCCAGGACCGTGCACGGGGGCTCCCCTCCCGGAGCATCGGGTCCCCTCCTGTCCCCGTGCTGCTGGGTGGGGAGCAGGGACGGCAGGAGGGGCAGCAGGAGACGGGGACTCACAGGGGCCTGCTTTCAGGGTTTCTCTCCAGCAGGATAATGCGATTTAATTGTATCTGCTCGCTTGTCAAACCGTTCAGGCACATGGGACGCAGGTTCCGCTAGCCTATTTGGGAGAAGGAAGATACTCACCTATCCCACCACCGAGTCCACGGTTTCTGTGACCAGACGGGGACCGGAGACCGTGCCGGCACAGCAGCTCTGCACCTGCTGCAGGCACCTGGCCACGCAGACCGTCACTCCAGGGCGGTCAAGGCAGAGTCTGGAGGTGGGCCCCGTCCTGGGCGTGTTGCACAGGCAGGGGAGACACCCGCCCTTGGCAGAGCCTATGCCGGTGATCGTGCCGCGGGGACCGGAGCTCTGCGGCCCCTGACAGGTGCCGATCCAGTCCAGAAAACGGGGCTGGGCCTGGGCTCGCTAGGGAAACTGGAAACAAAAGCTAAATGACCTAGTGCGGTGTGCCTGGCACGTAATAGGCGCCTCGTGTTAGTAAGCACCGTCCCACTGTCCTGCATTTCTGTGTACACTTTTTGTTCTCGTCAGAAACCGGGGCCCACGACGGTTGTGAAACATGTTTTCTTAGCGCCTGAGTAGTGGAACCAAGAGCAGAACCCACTGTTTGTGTTCCTTGGGCCCTGGCCCCCCCGAGTCCCTCACTCCCAACCCGGAGCTCCCTGAATAACGCCTGTCCTGGCTGCTTCCGCTGGGGCGAGCCTGAGTCCTGGAGTCACGGGGCCCCTCCACTTTCAAGGCCGAGGCGCCCCAGGAGTTCGATGACTTGGCTAAAAGCACATTAATGCAATCGTGGCAAAGTAGGAACTGTAGCCTGGATCTTGTGACTGTCTTGGGGAAAAGTGCAAGAAGCAGTCTCGGGCAGAGTCCGTATTTTCGGAGTTAATGGTTCTGCCAGGGCAGCCTTATGCTGGTCGCTGTGCTCCCGAGCCCTGGAGATGGTTGGCCGGAAGCGGCTCAGCGCCTGTAAATGTCGTAGTCCCCACTCTCGTGGGTGAGCCAGCGATGTACTGCAGAACCAGATTGTTCTGGGTGCTCCTATGGGGCCGGTGCAGCTGCAGGAGGGCACGGAGCAGGGGCTCCGGAAAACCAAGGTCAGCATGCTCGTGGGTCCTAGAGAGGAAGGCACGCCAGGCCACCCCCATGCTGGGCCCCGCCGGGGGAAGCACTAGGTCCAGAGGCAGGGGAGGACTGAGACCATGACCTTCGATGGGGTTTCCATGGGATGGGCAGGCAAGACAAGGTGAATGATTCGGGACTGGCTGCTTTGAACAGTTTCGGTGGCTTCGGGCAATGGGGGTGGCAGACTGGGATGATCTAGGCAGAGGAACGCTGCTCCTGGTGCGGACGGTGGGGAGGCTGGGCAGAGGGTGCTGCGCCTGGTGTGGTGAGGGTGGGGGAGGCCAGGCTCTGATGGGTCCGTTCCCTGCTTTGCTGTTCCCTGAGAGTGGGCTGGGCCTGGGCGGGCAGTCTCCCCAGGCAGGGGAGACTGCCGTAGGTTTTGAGATGTCAGAACATCCAGGGGGAGAGACGTGCACACACCTGTGCACAGGTACCCAGAGCCAAGTGCTCTCGCCAGCCCGTGCAAAGTCAGCGAATGAGTGTGGTCTCGTCTTTTCTCCCTGGATCAGGCTCCTGCTCCCGGAGAGCCAGCCTACTTCAGAGGTCGTGTTCACTGAGAAATAGGAAAACGAACACTTCCGAGGCTTTGGCCTTTGATTCTAGGAGCATTATCAGATCCAGGCGTTCAGTGGTTAGAAATGGTTCCTTTGTAGTTTGGGTTAAACGAGCTAGTACGCTCTGCATTCTGACTAGTCATGGTGACCGTCCGGGCAGAAGAGCCGTTTTTGCTGCTTTTTGCTGAATAGTCACAGATCGACAGCTGGTCTAATGCTTGTGGCTCTAGGCTCCGCTCAACATGGCGTCTCCCAAGGTCAGAGGGTCATGGCTGTGCTGTGAGCAGCCCGATTCCCCCAAGCCTGCTCATCATTTGCCAGATGTGGGGGCAGCCCTCGGCTCCCCGGGGAAGTGCCCCATGCGGCAAGCCGCTGCAGAGCTGGGGGGACCCAGGAGGCGCCTGCAGGCCAGGCCCCCGAGGCCCCTTGGTGAGCCCCTGATCCTGGGGTCCCCTCGCTGAAAGTCCGACATAGGGAGCTTGTTTGGAAGACTCGAGACTCTGGCGTTCTCACTTTTACAAACAAAACATGTCCAAACTTAGGTAAATTTGACTGGCAAGCGTAATTTGAAATCTGTGCCCATGTTCAGTGAGTGCTTCTTGAGCTCGTCCTCTGTGCCAAGTGCTGGGTTAGGCAGTGGGGTTGCAGAGATGGACAGGTGGGCACGGCTCTGGGCTCTGAGAGCTGCTGGTCTGGGGGAGGTGGGGGTCCCAGCAGCAGTGGTCACACACGTGTCTAGATACAGTGGTGGAGGGGCCAGAGGGTGGGTGGTCTGTGGCATTTGCTCTGGTCTGAGAGGGCTTCTGGAGAAACAGATCCTGAGATCTGAAAGGTTAGAGGGGCTGACAGGTGGGGCAGGTGATGGACTCTGAGGTAGAGGACCCAGGAGGAGCAGAAGCCCAGAAGTAATAAGGGAGACAGGCTTCCAAGGAAGCAGAAGCCTCAGTAGGGCAGGAGCGGGGAGCGGGGAGCGGGGTGCAGCATGGGGTCCTGAAAGCGCCGGGCTCAGACTTGATCGGACGGGAGCACAGACCTGCACGACGTTCTTCCAGGGGTAACTGGGGTCCGTTCTGTCTTCCTAGTGTCACCCCTGCGACAGGTGTCTTCTAACACGGAGGCAGGACACTTCTTAACGCTCCCGGAAATTGGATTTGAGGTTCCTTTTCACGTGATCTCCCAAGTTTTGTCGAACCTGCGTAGGGATAGGAAGACGGTTGGTTGTGAGAGGAGATAGTTCATGTTTCTGGGCATTGGAAGAGCGAACTTTGTTTTCACGTTGTTACAGAGAATGGTGAGCGGCATTTTCCGCTGAACATGTTTCTTGATCAGTAAGCGTGTTCGTGATATTTTCTCTTCCCATAGGCAGCCGTTGGTAGGAGAATAGGAGTTTTGGAAACAGGGCAGTGATAATCTCTACCCACAGCCCTTGGGTCACATGCCCCGTTCGTGCTTTTACAGATGAAGTGGAGGGAGTTGTTTTCATGGTCAGAAGTGGAGTTACTTGAGGTGGAGAGCTGCACGTGGCCCTGACGGTGATGTGGTCCAGGGTGGGAACCCGGCACCAAGCCGCGGGGAGAGCAGTTTCCGCGGTCCTTCCTGCGGTCCATGGATGGGCATGCGCGGCCGCCCTCGCCCTCTCTGATCCGGGCCCTGCGCGTGCTTCCCACGGGGGACCAAGGGTGGACTTGGTGCCGTGTGGCAGGTCAGCAGACGAGATCAGGGATGCAGGCTCTCCTGGGGTTATGGTAAGGGCTGTGCTCATGATGGAGCGTCTGTGAGCACCTGCCACAATCCACAGGCATGGGAGGCCAGCCCGTGGGATATGGGGCTGTGGTGCATGACCATGCCCCCGCCGGCACCATAGGCACTAACAGCCCTCCAGACTGCAGATGACCCTGGCCAGGAAGCTGCAGCGGAACCAGCAGCCACGTGACTGAACGCATGTTACCCCTGGGAGTGTGGTGTGACCCTGGGTGGGCCCGCGGTCGGGTCCAGGATGGTGCATGCTGTTGGCTCCGCTCCTGGCCTCGTGCAGGGCCCCCGGCAGGGTTCTCTTGTGGGGTCTGTGTGCCTTCAGCTACGGGGAAGAGGGTGTGGAAATCTTCACGACAGCAGCATGTCAGTCACACTGGAGGGGGCTGTGGGCTCGCTCCTACCTCGTCCACGTGGAGTGACCTGTCCTTTCTGCAGGTTTCCGTGAGTTCACGCGAACCGCCGAGGCCCCCACACTGACACGGTGTTCCTGGGACGCCCATGGTAGACTCCGCGAGGACGATGACTCCTGGGAGCGAGGGGGGAACGGCAGAGAGCGTCTTCGACCTGGACTACACCTCCTGGAAGGTCCGCGCCACGCTGGTGGTCGCCGGCTTCGCCTTCTACCTGGGTGTCTTCGTGGTCTGTCACCAGCTGTCATCCTCCCTCAATGCCACGTACCGCTCTCTGGCGGCCAGAGAGAAGGTCTTCTGGGACCTGGCGGCCACGCGCGCTGTGTTTGGCGTTCAGAGCACGGCGGCGGGCCTGTGGGCCCTGCTGGCGGACCCCGTGCTGCACGCCGACAAGGCCCGCGGCCAGCAGAACTGGTGCTGGTTCCACATCGCCACGGCCACCGGCTTCTTCTTCTTCGAGAACGTGGCGGTTCACCTGTCCAACGCGTTCTTCCACACGCTTGACTTGTTCCTGGTCGTCCACCATCTCTTCGCCTTCCTTGGCTTTCTGGGCTCCGTGGTGAACCTGGGAGCCGGCCACTACCTGGCGATGATGACGCTGCTGCTGGAGGCCAGCACCCCCTTCACCTGCGTGTCCTGGATGCTCTTAAAGGTGAGCGTTCCCAGCAGTTCGCGGGGACCTGGCCTGTGGCGTGCCCGGACGACAGCTCTGTGGGTGCTGCGCTCCGCGGTCACCCCAGACTGAGTCGCAGTGTCGGAGTCCGTGGGGAGCTCCTCCCGGCTGAACTCCGTGTCCCTCGCCGTAATCGCTGTGGATCTCACAGGCTCCCAGCCCGGGGATCAGTGTCCCCCACTTCCCTCGCACCCGGCCCGGGCAGCCATGTGGTGTGTCCGTGCATCCGCTGCGGGGACCCGGGGTGGGGGCGCATCTTAGCCGAGCTGAATAGCGCTGCTGTGAGATGGGGAGGCATTCGCCACTCCTCGAGGTCCTGGGGGCTGGTGTTGTTTGGGGAGAGTGCTCGGAAGTGGGATGACCGGTGATGGGGTGCTTCTCCGAGATGCTGACCTGTGTGCTGTCCTGCCCCCAGCTGCCCCCTCCCGTGCCCGCGACGCCTGCCGGTCCCGGTGTCTGTGTGCTCGCCCACCCTGGTCTGCGTGTCATGGATTCGGGCCATCCTGGCCGCGTGTGGCGGGCCCCTGGTGGCTTCTGTTTGCTTCTCCCTGGTGATCGGTGCCCTTGGACACTTCCATGCGGCTGTGGGCTGTGCGTGTGTCTCCTCCAAACTGTCCACGGCCTCGCGCCGTGTTCGAACCAGAGGTTTCTCTCCCCTCGCGCCCTGTAGTCCTTTTCCCACGATGGAGAGCCGCGTGTTCTGCTCACGTGGTCTGTGGTACCTTCCCCCCACTGGGGCCTTTCAGCTCCACGCAGTCCGAGTTTACTCGTCTCTCTCTCACCCATGCCCTTGGTGTCGTGCCCGGGCAGTCGTTGCCCAGACCAGCGTCGTGAAGCTCTGTCCCTGCCTCCTTCCGGGACTGCTAGTGTTCGGTCTTCGTGTGAGCTTTCGGCCCATCCTGACTGTAGCGTCTGGTGTAGGAACATGGCCCAGTGTTCCCAGCACCACCTGTCGGAGGGACAGTCCTTTCCCTGTTGTAGGTTCTTGGCCCCTTCGTGGCCGACGAGCTGAGTATCCACAGTGGACTTTCTTCCGGGCTCCGGCCTCGGGGCCCGCGTTCGCACCAGCACCGTGCCGTTGGGAGCAGCTCTGTCGTACAGTTCGATCTCAGGACGTGTGGTGCCTCCATGTGTTCTCTCTCAAGGCTCAGATGACCGTTTGTGGTTTTCTGCGGCTTCCGGTGAGTTTTAGAATGGTTTCTCCTGTTCCCGCAGAGAGTGCCATTGTGATTTCGGTACAGACGGCGTTGAACTGGGGCTCATGTCGGTGAGCCTTTTAGTAAAATTTTCAGTTTCTTTACTGTGTTCTCAGCTCCTTGATTTCCTTTTGGGACCTTTTTTTTTTTTTTTTTTTTAAAGCATCTTCTGTCTCTGCTGAACTCGTTTTGTTCGTGCGCCGTTCTCGTGACTTCAGTGACCTGTATCTTCCTGACAGTTACGCGTCCTTCTCTGTCAGATACATTTACGCCCAGTCCCTTGGGGTCAGCTTTTGGAGGTGGACCTTGGCCCAAGTCTGCGCTTGTCCGAGGCTGTTGCTGTCTGTGCATCAGACAAAGCCGGCCCGTCTCTCAGGCTCTGCATGCTGTCCCCACGCAGACCCGACCCCACTACTCAGCCCGGCTGGAAGTCCTGGGCTCTCTGCTGGCTCTGTCCCTCCCGGGGGATTGTGGGCCACCGGGCGTGTGCCCCCTCCGTGTGGAGCTGGAGTGGGGGGCGGAAGCTGCGGGGTCTGCCAGCCCAGCCACTGCCTCTTTTCCTGTGGGCTGGGGCAGCTGGACCCTTCCAGACCCATCAGAACTCCAGGACCGACTGGACTGAGGCCAGTCCTCTGCGAGCCCCCAGGAAGGTTGGGGTGTGGGACACCTGCACCAGCTCCTCCCTCTTCTGGGGTCTCCTCCTGACCCTATGCTGCAGGAGGGTCCCTCCCCCCCGTGTTGAGGGTGGCCCACGGCCCCTCGCACGCAGGAGCCTCTCAGATTGCGGATTCGTCACAAAGCGGCTTTGTGCCGAGCCGGGGCGTCTGCGGGCAGCTGGGTCTGGCTTCCCGCCTACCGTGTCCCGGCGTCTGTCCCCGCTCGCGTGCCGTGTGACGCTGTCTCCAGATGCGGTGTTGTGTTTCAACCCCAGGCGTCGGGCCCTCACACTGTCCCTTCCCTGGTGCGGCATCTGTGGCCTGTTTGTTTCTGAAAGCGTATTCTCAGAACCTGTGTGGGCCCTGCGTCCAGTCTTGATTCTCGTTTTGATATCAAAGCGTCCAGGCAAGACTCGAGAGTTCTTTCTTCAGCACACGTTTCTTGCCGTCTTTTTTGGCTCACTGTTCACAGGGCGTTTTGTATGAAACGTGAAATACTGCTTTTCCTTGAGCAGATGTCTGATGCCGGCACCACGGATGGGGCAGGTCCCTGAGCAGTCTGTAATGCCATGGTGAGCTTCAGGAGAAAATCGAGAAGTGGGAAGACTCCTCGGAGCCTTCAGGTCCCCTGGGGTAGGCGGTTTGGGAACGTCGGAGTGAATTACCATGTCTGCGGGCAGACCCCTCCCACACAGTAGACACTTGCAGGGCACGGGGCTGGTGTCTGGCCTCGCCGCTGTTGGCTGGGGTGGCTCTGCCCGGTGCTGCAGGAGGACGTGTGAGGGCAGGGACGGGCACCGCGGCGAGTGGGCGGGCCGGGCAGCACGGGCACAGGGGGGTGCCGGGGCTGGCCCGCGAACCCGGGCGCGCGTGCTGGGAGCTGCAGCCGCCGCTCCGTGGAGCCCCTGCAGAGAGCGTCAGAATGCGGGGTTTGGGGATGGTTGAGGTGCTCGGGCTGTGAAGGTTGGGGGAAGGTTGGAGATCGTAAATGGAGTGGAAGCCAAGCCAGCCAACCTCTGAGCGACCATGGAGGCTACCGGTCCAGTGGTGGGTCATTGCGATAAGATGCCATGACTCGGAAACCTCTAGTGTGTCCTGCCCATGCCCTGCGGCTTTCAGTTCTCTCCCTGTGGGTGTCCTCCCCACGGAGAGGGGCTTCCCTAGGACAGAGAGCATGGGTTGTGACTTCCCTGTGTTCTCTGGCCATGAGCACAGCACCAGCGTTGTGGTCGGCTGTGGTCGGGGGCCGTGCCGGACAGACAGCCTGTGGTCCTTTGGTCCTGTCCCATGTGCCCCCGTACGGCCTGCTCGCAGGGATGGGCTGGACCGCCATGGTCAGCAGGGACCTGCGCCTTAAGACGGGCCTGCGATGTAATGCACGTGTTCAAGAAAATGGACGATTAGTTTTATGGAATTTTTGTTATTTTTGGAAGGAACGTCTTAAAAGAGAAAGAAAAAATCTCCCTGTCTCTTGCCAGTCCCTAGTGGTGATCAGTGTTGAATGGTTTCACAGATACCTCTCCAGACTTGTATGTACTCTGCCTGGGACAGGCATGGCCACCAGCCTCTGGTCCTTGGCGTCCTCAGGACGAAGGCAGGCTCCAGTGGCGGGGTGGGCATGGGAGAGTGACTTGGTTTTGGATTTTTCTGCTGTCTCTACAGCTTGCTCGGTGCTGTTTGTGCAGGATGGACGAAGGGATCTCTGTGCTTGCTTCCTAACACCCTCGCGGTACTGACTCTGCCTAGCCAGCGGACCCCAGCACCAGAACTGCACCCCAAGCTGGGGCAGCTTAGGGCAGGTTTCTAGATGTGCTGTTTCTTGTTGAGGTTTCCCTCCTATTACATGTAAATAAATGGGGCCTACAGTATTGAAATCATTTTAAGCTTTTAATGAAGCTGCCAGAGTCGTGCGCAGTGGGGCTCCTGGGTTCAGGAATCTCCCGGACCGTCAGGTCTGATTTGCTGAGATAGCAAAGGACCGGTGCGGAGTCCGCAAACACCACCGGCTCTCCTCCAGCAGGGGTTTGTTCTCCGCATTTCCTTCTTGGCTGATTCTGGAAGGTTAGAGTCAATGAACGAAAGGCCCAGGACTCGAACCTCGGGGTAACATTCACCCACAGAGGACGGGCCGTGCTGTGAGTGGGGTTGTGTCGGCGTCTGGGCACATGTGCTATGTGACGCCAGCCGTGGAAGCCAGAGCTGCACCCAGCAGGCTCTGTACGGGTCGTCACTGGTGACTTTGTCCCTGTCCCTGCTCAGAGCACGTGGTAACACGGGACACGAGCTGACGGTGCCCGAGTTATGCTGAAGAAGGCTCAGTTTTCAAGCTCCGAGCTTTCGGAACTTAATTACTGTATGCGGACAAGTTTGTATTTGTGATATGAACGTTAATAATTTAAGAAGGCCACTTTAGCAGTGAGGGAAATAACGGAGAAGAGACCTTCGTTCTGTGAATTTGGGGGGAATGGTGAAGTGGGACGGAGTCCATGCTGCTCAGTGTGAAGGAGGAGTGATGGGGAGGTGGCCTCGAGGCGTGCTCTGTCCTGGGTCACCCAGAGTTTGCATACGGGAAGCCTCCTCTCTCCCACGGAGCGATCTGACTTGGGAAACGTCAGACCTTCTGCGTTTCTGTGCTAGAGCAGCGTGTACCTATGGTCTCCTTGTACAGTCCCACAGAAGGTACACACTCTCGGTAGGAATCAGGTGCTGTGCCAGCTGCAGGTGGGCACAGGGGAGGAGATGCGGGCGACGGACTGAGCTGCAGGTGCAGTCCGTGCGCGGCCGACATGTGCTTTGTTCCCGTGGGAAACAGTGTAGCCACGTCCAGTGGAGCTCGCACAGGTGAGCAGAGCCCATGCGTGCAGGTGGGGCCAGGTGTCCCCACCTGTGTGCGTCCGGGCTACAGCCGGTGCCCCCGGTAGGTGTCAGAGGAGGGCACGTGAACAACGTGCCCGTGCCCGTGCCGGCTGCTGTCCGTCGCCGCCCGTGGACCTGGGGTAGGGCCACTTGGCAGGGTCCGTCCGCACTGTTTCTCACCAGACTGGAGCACGCTGGAGTGCTGGGGCACCTGGTTCTTGCTGATGGAGGGCTGACGGCCGTCGCGGCTTCTCCTTCAGACAGGAGCCTCGGAGAACCGTAGCCTCGCCCTCTGATTTTACAGACCAGTTAGCAGACACATTTGGTTTTGTCCTCCTGTCACGTGGCCGTCAGGACTGATGAACACAGATCTCCGGGTCTCAGCTTCTTCCCTGTCCCTTCGTTCTGGAGGGGCCGCACTTGTTTTGGATTTGCGCCTTGGCCCTGACCCCTGCGTGTTGATCACTCCCACAGAGCAGGGTCCGCGGGAAGTGCGTGGCTCTGGTCCCCCTTAAGTGGCACCAAACACGGGGTTGGAGCAAACGAAGTACTTGGTGATCATGGGAAACGCCGCCCGCAGGGTCTGAAGGTGGCGCACTGCGTGAGCAGAGCCGCGTCCATCGCTGCGGGCTCCGTGGCGGGCTGCCCGCGGGAGGCCCGAGGCTGCGTGCCCGGAGAGGGCGCGCGCTGTTGGAGCCTCCGCGGGCCTTTCTGTGGGCCCTCCCGTCCTCGCTTCCCGTCTTCTCGTGTTCACGCTCTGCCGGAGTGGGCAAGACGCCTCTGTGGGGTGTCCCGCTGATGGGGCGTCAGCCAACTGGAAAACACGCACAGGTGCGTCTGCTCTGAGGTAGTGGACCGTGCGCAGGTTTCGTGCAGTTATTTTTGGGTAAGTTCACTGTATTTCAGACAACAGGGGAGTTTCTGTTTTTATTGGTTTATTTTTCCCAAGTCATCAGGCCCATGGATTCTTGTTTTCCCGGGTCAGAGCCGCGTGGACGTGTTGTCGTGCCGTGAGAGGTCAGGAGTCCGTCCTCGTTGTTTAAAAACCACGACTTGAGGCTTGCTTTTCTGCGTCCCCTTCAGGACTTGGCAGACGCACCTAAAGAGCAGCCCTTCCCTTTCCCGAGGCCACGCTCTGCGGCCGGCTCAGAGCTCCTCCTGCGAAAAACACGAAAAACACGCTGCCTGCCCACCCTGGGGGCCCCTGCAGCACGGAGCCCCGGGGACAGGACTTGTAGCTTGGGTTCAGCAGAGACAAGGCTGGAGAGGCTGCTTTGTGGGAGGTCTGAGGGGCGCCGGAATGTGGTGCGTGGCTGTCCCGGTGCTGGTGAGGTCCCACCTTGGTATCCGCTATCTTATGGGCCATCGTCAAGTTCTCTGTTCACTTTTGGCTTCGACTCTTGGAAACTAGTTGAGTGTAAATTTAATTGTTTCAGGGAAAGTCTGCGTCTGCCTGTGTCCATGCACCCCTGGGGAGAAAGTGTGGGAACTCCAGGCAGGACACACGTGTCTCCCTCCACGTCCCTCCTCCCGGCTGCAGTGCTGTGGGGGCTCGTTGGTCGGAGTGTGATTGGGTTACATGCGGGCTCTGTGGGGAGACCGGAGAGAAGATCGGACGCTGCTCACGGGAGGGGCAGCGGAAGGGCCCCACCGTCTGTGCGTCCACGCGGGCGGCTCCGTCCTCCAGGAGCCCCGGGGAGAGGAGGGCACGCACGTGCGGGGACGGGGACGCGCGGGGCCGTGGGGGCGGAGCGCTGACGGTGTGTGCTCTGCCCACAGGCCGGCTGGTCGGACTCGCGGCTCTGGAGGCTGAACCAGTGGCTGATGGTGCACATGTTTCACTGCCGCATGGTGCTGACCTACCACATGTGGTGGGTGTGCCTGCGCCACTGGGACGGGCTGCTCGGCAGCCTGCACCGGCCGCACCTGGCGCTTTTCCTGGCCGGGCTCAGCCTGCTCACGCTCGTCATCAACCCCTACTGGACCCACAAGAAGACGCAGCAGCTGCTGCACCCCGTGGACTGGAACTTCGCGCAGCCCGCACCGAGGAGCAGCCGGCCTGCTGGGGCCAACGGCCAGGTGCCGCCCAAGAAGGGGCAGTAGCCGCAGGGCCCAGACCGCAGGGCGCTGCGGCTCCTGCCCCCGGGCCCGCTGGCACCCCCCCCCCCACAGTCCCCCAGCAGAGACTCTGAGCCCAGCACGGTTTCCAGGTCCGAGCCACTGTGGCGTGCGTGTAAATTGCCACGCAGCCGCCGCGTGTTCTGGAAGCCACGGTTTGCCTCCGGGGGCAGGGTTTTGCCATTCTGACTCGGTTGCCTGCTGTGGTCTGTTCCTGCATGCCTGCCTGTGTGGGGCCCTGAGCAGCACCGAGGAGGGGTGGGGGGTGAAGGCCGGGCCACGGGCTCCCGTCCATGGTGCTGTGGCCGCCAGTGTGGTCTTTCTGGTCCCACGGTCGGCGTGTCCTAGGTCCTGTCCAGTCATGGTGTCCCGCTTAGCTGGAGAGACCTGCCCGGGCTGGTAGGGTGTCCTGTTTGTGCCTCTCGTCAGAGCGCCCCGCGTGAAGCCTGCGGCCCGCTGTGCACACGCATGTCAGGCGGTGAGAGCACGTGGAGACCACGGGCAGGGCCCTCCACCTGGGACTGGACCCAGCCTGACAGGAGCATGCGTGACAGCGAGGCCTGTGAGGCCTGTAGGTCAGGGCATCTGTAGGAGGACAAGAAGTGTGTGTGCACGCTCTGTGGCTCCCTGGGCAAACGAGGGAGGGGTGTGGGCATCAGGTTTGTCTGGACCGGAGAACCGTCTTAAATAGACCGAGTTGCTGGTGGGTTCTGTGGCTGGTGGCTGGTCTCTGGGGGTGTCCAGGCCGGGCAGCCATCGCCTTGTGCTGTGCGCTGAGGGCTGGACGGCAAGGCCGGCGGCCTGGCTCCCTGTGCAGCAGCCCTTGCTGGGCGCCTGGAGGTGGGTCCCGAGGCTGTCGCCTTGTCCATGCCGCGCCCGGTGGTAGTTACAGCAGCCTGGCACCTGTGCGGGGAGACATGGGCATCCCACTTCTAGAGCTCGCCAGCCTCTCTGCCTTTCCCAGACACTCGTGGCCCCGCGGCAGCGCCTCCTTCTGGGGGACGGCCCCCGGTGGGTGTCCGTCAGGCCATGAACACAGGTACAGAGTAGGTCTGCGAAGCCTTAGTGCAGACAGTAGGAAGGTGGACCGTTGCAGCTCGGGACGTGTGGGGGCCCACACACGCTTCTCGTTCTGCATGACTGTGCGATTAAAGATTTATTTTTTATCGAAAGTCCCTTAGACAAGTTTGCAAAAACCACGTGTTTCTTGGTCGTGGGGATGCCCGACCTGCGCTCACCCGGGACCCGCAGCTCACAGGGCCGTGTCCTCAGTGCTGCTGCCTCGATTCTCGGATCGGGCTTAGGCCAACATGTGCAATACCTATTTATCTCCTTGTAAGACGCGCTGTGGGGCTCAGCAGTGCCCGCGCGCCACGTCCCCGCAGACACTGCTGGGAAGGCCCGCGCTCCTGCTGCCTGCGGTCACGCGTGGTCTCGCGGAGCTGGTGGGACTGGTGTTTGCTGACGGGACGGAGGTGTAATAAAGTAACGTACGTTTATAGACTCAAAGGATGTCCGTTCTTGTCTCTCGATACCGTCCGCATCCGTGCAGGTCTCCTGTGTTAGGGGGAGGCAGACGGATGCTCCATCTATGCTCAGAATTTGGGTTATGGTATGAAGTATTTAGCTTTTTTCTTAAGAAGATTTTATTTATTTGACAGAGAGCTCACGTGAGCAGGGGAGGGCAGGGGGAAGAAGTAGGGTTCCCGCCAAGCAGGGAGCCCCGTGCGGGGCTTGATCCCAGGACCCCGAGATCGTGACTTGAGCCAAAGGCAGATGCTTCACCCACTGAGCGCCCCCCCAGGCGCCCCCTTCGTTTTTGTCTGACCTGCATGAGGACTTGGACCTTCCCCGGTTCCCCCTTGACGCCTGCATCTTCACAGAGATGCCGTTCTTGCGCAGGGCGAGGCCAGGGAGCGTAGGAGCTCTCCCCCCGCCCAACGTCAGTGCTCCCTCTGACCGGGGACGCTGTGAGGGACACAGAAGCAGCCTGTCTGTGTAGAAAGAGGCGTCTGAACCCAGGGGATGGAGGACCGCGTGCCGTCACTGCGCAGGGACTGGCGGTGCCTTCCCAGGGGTGCGGCCACTCCCGGGCTCTGCGCTAGCTAGTGCGAGGCTAAGGCTGCGAGCAGGGAGGCCTGCGGCCCGGGCGGCGAGCAACTTGCGCATCCCCCACGGGTGGGCGCACACGGCAGCCGGAGGCGCTGGGGTCTCGGGAGTCGGGAGGGCCTGGCAGCGTTAGCTGGACTGTCCTGGCCCGGGTGTCCAAGGGGGAAAGCTGTGCCCCTAGCGAGGACGTGGGCTCTCCAGCCGGGCCTCACACGGAGGTCACGTGTCCCGGATGAGCGCGTGGCCCCGCGCTTTCTCCCGGGAGCCAGGCTGTGGTGTTCAAGGTGGGGACACAAACCAGGCCAAGGGGCGGAGCGCGTTTTCTCTGTCCCCGCCCCTGCTCCCCTGTTCCTGAGCGCCCTGCGGGCGGGGGGGCCGTGCCCCGTCTCTCTCCGTAGATCCCGGGCCCCTCCGAGAGCCCCACATGCCACTGACGCCCGCAGCTCTGGGCCGTGGGGCTCTGTTTGGCGCCGTGCCGGGGACCCTGCAGGTCTGTTTTCGCAGACGGACATCAGGAACCTGACCTGCCCCTGGGAGACGTGGGACAGCCACGCGTCCCCAGGGACTTTCTCCTCTGGTGTTGGAGCTGAGGTTGCCAACCGTCAGCTCAGGATGCAGGACAACCACTGGCAGGTCCCTGCCCGCTGACAGAGCGACAGCCCGGGCTCCCAGACGACCGCGCTGCTGAGGGCGGGTCTGTGTCCGCCCGTCCGCGTAGCCACAGTGCCTGCGTGGGACAGCGGGTGAGGGACGAGCAGACGCAGAGTCCGGAGGCAGAGTCCGGAGCCAGCCGTGGAGAAGGTCCCTTCAGAGAGCTGGTACTCACCAACATGTGCGAACAGATCGTTCCAGACGGGGCGCGGTGGGGGTGGCCGTGGGGGGTGTTCTTGGTGAGGAACCGGAGTGCCTGGAAGCTGGCTGAGCTGCTGGCAGGGCTCGTGACAGTCTTCAGGCCTCTCTGCCCTGTGGGTGCCGACGTCCGTGCCGTCAGATGGCATGACACTATGGAAAGTATCGTTAGATGTCTTTGTCCTCCCAGGAACCCGCCTGCCCTTTGTTCCATCCAGTGAACACGCGTGCGGACAGCAGCAAAGTGGGGAAGCCCGCCTCGTTCTGCACTCGTGCCATCGGATGGTGGAGACGTCCCCTGACTGGCCGGTCACCCGCCAGGGCTCCCGGGTGGCGGCGGTGGATCCCTTCCTGACCCTGTAATCGTGCTGTAGCCTCTTGCTCGGGCTGGCCCAGGCTCGGCGCCAGTCAGACGTTCTGACAGGTGCGTGGGTCCCCCGACCCCAGGCCTCGGCAGGAGGGACACAGAGCCCCTCCCCCAGGATGAGGTGCAGGGGTGAGTGGGGCCAGCCTTGAGCCTGAGGGCCGCCCCCCATGCCACGATCAGCGCACCTCCATGCTTGGGGCCCCGAACCAGGTGCGTGTTGTTTCCCGCCCGCACCCTGCTGCCCCTTCCCAGTGGAGTTCCCGTGAGCTTGTGGGACAGGCGGGAGGTCCCCGTGCAGCAGCCACGTCTGTGGGACCCCAGAAGCCCCCGCCAGCCGGTGCCGCTGCCGCCAGACTGTCACCCAGAGCCAGGGCTCAGGCCTCCTGCCAGTAAGCGGACGCCGCCCCGACTGTGACTCACCCTGTGTTACTGTTTGCTTCGCTCTAGTGGGGGAGCTTACGGGTTTGAAACCACTGGTCCCCTTTGTCAGTAGCTAGAGTGTGACACACGTGTTGTCTTCCTGGGTCTTGTCCAGACTACGGCAATGGGAGGGATCTGGGAACCTGTTTTCTTCTAATGACCCGGAACGTAGAATGTTCTGGAATCGACTCCAGGGTATCTGGAGCCTGGTAGTCTCCTTTCAGGACGGCCAGAGCACCACGTCAGGAGGGTGTGGGTGGGGAGCTGCCTGACGCCTTCCCTTGAGGGGACTGTCCTCACCTCCGTGCCAGGAGCCCAGCGAGGGGAGCCGAGGTCTTTTGTCACTTGGTGTACGGCTCGCCTGCATCTGGAAGGGAGTAGTAACGTACTGGGCAGTGGTGAGGGCACGAGGGCGAGACAGAAGCAGGGGTCCGCAGGCGCGGGGTCAGCCAGCACCGTGACCTTGGCCTCCCCACCTCCTGGCTGGTGGTCACCTGTTCAGGCAGCTGGCGCCGACAAGGGCCCTTGGGTTTAGCGTTATTTCGGTGTTTTATGCCTGCAGCCCCAGAGCAGCTGGAGGACCCCAGACATTAACCCGGAGGTAGAATCCCCCGTTTTTAAACGTCCGCATCTTCAGTCTCCAAATTCCCTGTCGACATTCACCCGGGAAAACGTTTTCTGTACCTTGTAATCCTCCCAGTCACGGAGATAGTAGAAGGCGGAACCATCAGAGCGAGAGGCCACACTTCAGCCGTGTCTTTGGTTCATGTTAAGGTAACTCAGTTCTTGCCCAAGAAATTCCCGAGTCTGTTCGGCCCACCCCGGAGACTTTATTTCCAGGCGACACAAACCCAGAGTGCAGGCCCTGGGGCCACAGAAGCCCTCTGTGTGCGGAGCCAAGGCTTGGCAGCGGGAGGCAGCCCGTGCCAGGACCCTGTTTTATGTCTTTTGTAGTTGCATGTGTCTCAGATGTGAGACGTGTAGTCCGTCAAAACACGTAAAGTTCAGAAAGAGCTTCCTCACCGAAGTGACTATTTTTTAAGGTTTTATTTATTTATTTATGAGACAGAGATCACAAATAAGCAGAGAGGGTGGCGAGGGCAGGGGAGACAGGCTCCCTGCCCTGGGGCCATGACCTGAGCCGAAGGCAGAGGCTTTAACCCACTGAGCCCCCCAGGCGCCCCTGATTTTCTGCATTTTAATTTGGAGCCAGTTACAGGGACGGTGGTCGACCACGGACTTCAGTCAGTGCATTTCCTTCCCAGATGAAGACGCCTGAGAGCAGACGCCCTTCGCCCCTTTCCAGAAAGCGCCTCCTGCTGGCCTGGGAGGGCAGTCGTGGTCCTCGTCACAGAGGGGACAGCACGAGGACCACGGATGGTGGGGAACATGGCCCTCCCACACAGCCCAGGTCACCTGCATCCGGACGGCTTATCAGGTGAGACAGACTGGGTAAGCCCTAGAGCCACCGTCATGACGTAGGGTGCGCTAGAGGGACACCACGTTCAGCCCACGGTGTGTTCATGGTCTTCTGTCTGGGGCTCAAGGGAACAGGTGTATTTAGCCCTTGGGGGAGGACGTTTCTGACGTGAGACTAGAACTTTTTCAAAATTATGTCTCTTGATGGGAGGGGACGCCGTGGGGACACTGGGCTCCACACTCTCCTCTCAGCGCTAATGTCAGACTTAGAGAACAGTTGGGAAAAGAACCTCTATCATCCCTCCTTCCCCGAGTTCCCTGCACGTCGCTTTCCCCTGAGCTGATAAGTGACACCGGTGAGGGATGACTGCCACCTATGCTCAGACCTTCCGTCAGCGTGGGTGGGTCTGGTGTGTTGTCTGTCTCAGTGGGTCGTGTGGGGAGGGATGGGGAGCGTGTAAGCCCGTGTCTGCACAGTACAGGCCACCGGCGCTCGCGGCACCTGCTCCTCGGAGCCCGCTTGTGACGCTGGCCAGCTGTCCCTCCTCGCACGCCACTCCTCCTTCTGCGTCCGTTGTCAGGACGAGCCTCACCTTCTCCCCAGCCATGTTAGTTATTAGTACGAGTTCCTAGAGTCTTTGTGCTCTGACCGTGGTTACAAGAGCCAGAACCACTGAACGTCCTGGTATGTTCTGAGACTCAGGGTGCCCCGGATCTGTGAGGCGGCCGCAGTTCACACCGGCCCCGGTCCTTGCGTTCGCCCTCTCCTTGCTTCTGACCACTGCTGTACTCCCCCAGTGTCCCCTCTGTGTACTGTCCCTGCACTGGACTCCGCCGTCCCTTCAAGGACGTGCTCCTTCTAAGTGAGGGCTGGTACGTGGAAATGAGGCGATGAGATGTGCTGGTTGTGTGCAGACCGTCCCGACATCAGACCCTCCTGCCTGCAGCACCAGCCCTGCGCCATCTCGGGCAGTGAGCACGGCCGCACGGCACCGGCAGTGACACGCGCTCCAACCTTCCGTGTGTACGAACCAGGCTTGGGATCGCTTCATCTATGGGGCTGCCCAAGCACCCTTGCCGCAGGGTGGCAGCTTGCGTTCTGTGCCTCAGCCTGAGGGCGTCTCCCCGAGAGCGGCCAGATCCAGTCCCCTTCCCCGCATCATGATCACCATGATCGGGTCCTTCTCTGGAGAACAGTTGGCCCCTGGCCACTGCTGCTGTGAACATTCGGATCCCTACGTTTGTATCTTTAGGGTAAATACCCAGTAGCGTGATTGCTGGGTCGGAGGGTGGCTCTATTTTCAACTTTCTGAGGAACCTCCGTGCTGTTTTCCAGAGTGGCCGCACCAGCCTGCGTTCCCACCAGCAGTGCAGGAGGCTCCCCTTTCTCCGCATCCTCGCCAGCATCTGTCGTTTCTTGTATAGCCAAGCTGTGGAGAGAGCCAAGATGCCCTTCAACAGACAGGGAGAGAGAGGATGTGGTCCATGGACGCAGTGGAGGAGGATTCCGCCATCAGAAAGGATGAACGTCCACCATTTGCTTCGACACGGACGGGCCTGGGGAAGTAAGTCAAGCAGGGAAAGTCCGTTATCACATGGTGTCACTCACTTGTGGGGCGTAAGGAAGAGCGTGGAGGACCACAGGGGAAGTGGGGGGAGTCGGAGGGGGAGATGAACCGTGAGAGACTATGGAGTCTGGGAAACAAACTGAGGGTTTCAGAGGGGAGGGGGTGGAGGGTTGGGGGAGCCTGGTGGTGGTACTAAGGACGGCGCGGACCGCACGGAGCACGGGGTGTTCTACGCAAACACTGCATCATGGGACATGAATGACCTCAGAAACTGAGGACGGACTGTGTGGGGACTAACACGACATCAAAAAGGAAGAGACAGTCGGCTTCGTTTGTTTGCTCTCAGTCTGTGAGTCTTCTCGAGTCCTTGGGTTTGATTTTGCTGCTTGGATCAGTAGAACACGGTCATGGTTCCTGTTCAAACCCTTGCTGAGCAGTGTCTTCCCTCCTTCCCTCCCTCCACCCTGAGCCCCCCGCTCCTACACTGAGCCCTTCCCTTCCTCCCTCCTGCACCCTGCGCCCTCCCCTCCCTCCTGCACCCTGCGCCCCCATCCCTCCTGCACCCCTGCGCCCCCATCCCTCCTGCACCCTGAGCCCTCCCCTCCTCATCGGTAACTGATTCCATTTGTGTTCACAGCTGTCTTGAGCCATAGCTCACGTCCCTTTCAGCGCACTCATTTCAAGTGTGTGTTTCGGGGTTGTAACGTTCACAGGACCGTGTGGCCATCGCCATGTTTGCGTTCGAGCGCCGTCCTCGCCCAGAGCAACCCCACACCGTCAGGAGCTGCTCCCTGTGGCCACTGGTGGCCCCCCGGCCACAGCAACCAAGAATCTACTTTCTGTCCACAGGTGGGCCAGTTCTGGACGCGGCTGGTGGTGTTCTGTGAGCGGCGTCCTTCACAGGGCGCAAGGCTGCTGGGCTCATCCGTGTGGCCACCTGGCATCCCTGTTATGGCCAGGGAGCTTGTCTTCTGTGGGTAGAGCACGTTTCCACCCTTCGAGGGTGGCCCACCTTCCAGCCATCGTAGACGACACTGCTGCAATCGTTCCTACGCCCTTTCTCGCGTGGACACGTGGTCTCCTCTCAGGTGTGAGGGGGGGACGGACCTGCTGGGACACGGTGCCTCTCTGTGCGGAAGTCCAGGACGGCTTCTGGGAGTGGACACCAGCTGCAGTCCCCCGCAACAGCTCTGAGGCTCCAGGCTCCCCTGGCCCTGGGCCTCGTCGGCCTGTCTCCCTGGAGCCGTTCTGGTGGGCGCCCAGTGATCTCGTGATGCCCATGATTTTCCTTTCCCTGGTGCTTAATCATCCTTTCGTTAGCTCATTGACATTTGTACATCTGCCTTGGAGAAGTGCCTACTTAGGGTCTTTTTTATTTTTTGTTTTTTTAAGTGGGCTCTACGCCCGGCACAGAGCCCAGCGTGGGGCTTGAACTCAAGACCCGGAGATCGTGACTTGAGCTGTCAAGAGTCGGACGCTCCCCTGACTGAGCCAGCCAGGCACCCTGCTTTGTTCTTTTCTGATTGTATTCTTGCATTCTTAGTCCTTCTGTCGTGGGGCTGTAGGCCGCCTTTACATGCTCTGCGCACGTGCCCTTCCCAGACAGAAGATTCGTAAATATTTTCTCCTGTCTTTGGGTGATCTTCAGTCTTGACGGTGCCCTTTGAAGCACAAAAGCCTTTATTTTTCTCTTGTCGTGTACTCTCGGTGTCTAGGAAGGCTTTCCAAACCCAAGGTCACAATTTACGTCTGTTTATTTCTTCCAGGAGGTTTATAGTGTTGGCTATAGCTGAGGACTTTGGTCCGTTTTGAGTCAACTCGTGCGTGAGGAGTGAGGAAGGGCCCGCCTTCCTCCTTCTGCAGACGTGTGCTCGCCGCTTTGTTGGAGAGGTGATTCTTTCCTTGTTGAACGATTTTGGCACCTTTGTCAAAAGTGAACAGACTTCAGTTGCAAGGTTCGTTCTGGATTCTTGGTTCTGTTGTTTATCCATACATCTGTCTTCCCACCGCTGTCCCACTGTCTTACTACTGTAGCTTTTTCCTACGTTGTACAACTGGGCGGTGTTTCCACCTAGGAACAGAGAGCGTCTCTACGTGTTTGTCAGAAGCTGGCAGGTGCCTTCCTTTTCTTGCTGCCTGTCCTTCCCTGCCCCACAGACCCTCGCTCCTTTCCCGGATCTGCCCCCTCTGTTCGGATACCCGTTGGCCCACCCATGATCACGTAGTCTCTCGGCTGCTCGCACCAGGCCTTCCACTGCTGCCGTCTGTCGCAATGATGGACGATGTGTCCGTGAGTAACGTGGCTGGTCGTAGTCCGGGAGGCCTTCGGAGATCGGCTGGGTGGGAGGTGGCTGGGAGTGCCTGTGCAGAGTGGGCGGCCCAAATCCCCATCCCCGAGCCGAGCCACGTGCCATCATCCCCATGGCGTCCTGGCAGCTTTCTGACAGGTGAATGGTGTCTCAGACATGTCATCATCCGCACCTCTCACGTGTGAATGAGGCTGAATGTCCCTGTGTGTGTAATGCCTGTTTACGTACGTACGGTGTAAGTCGTCTGTTCCGGTCTTTTGCCCGTTTGTTTTCCACAGGATCATTAACTGGTTTGCAGCTTTAAAGTCCGTCGTGCATCAGGGATCTGATCTAGCCTTTGCCTCCGCGACGTGGTCCCCTTCGCTCAGTCTGTCATTCGTCTTCCCATGGAGAGAGGGTGTCCTGCTCGGCCGTGCGCATGTTTCTGAGTCACAAGGCTCAGGCTCCCGTCGCGTCTGGACCCGTGGTGGGACGAGCGTCCCGTCCACCAGGCCGTGGAAAAACCGGCCTCATCGTTTCACGCCGCAGTCTCGGGCCATGGAGAGTTTGCTCCCGCTCGGGGTGTGGAGGACAGACCGGATCTCGCCTCTCTCCACACAGCGCGCCGGCCGTCCCAGCACCGTGTGCTACAGCGTCCGTCTTGGCTGTACCGACCAGAGAGGACGTCTGTCCGTCCACGCTGGGCTGCTTCTGCACTCTGCGCTCCGTCCGGCTGGTGAGCTGAGCAACGTGCTTCGGCTAGAGTGTGTCGCTTGTTCACCGGGCCTTTACGGAGGCCCCGTGAGTTTCGCACGGCAGCTTGGAGCCCTGACATCTGGTGACTCCGCAGCCACACCCAGCGACCGTGGGAGCCAGCTCACGTACTCACGTCCACCATCCGGTTACTTGTGGCTGCGTAGCTGACCGCCCGAGATGTGGCACGTTAAAACCCCGTTTGTGAGCCCGGATTCACGGGACTCGGCTTCACACCAGAAGTGGCCGGCCCGGAGAGCCCTTGCTGCCTGAGAGGCTGGCTGGAGGACGGTGACCTGCTCTGCGGTGTCTGTGCGCCCGGGAGGTTTTCTGTGTCTCCTCACACAGGTGTCACACCCATCTCAGTACGTCTGCTTGCCAGCTGCTGACTCTGTTTCCCTCCTGTCATCCGTGTGCTCTTCCCTCTTCTCTCCCCCGCCGCGGGGTCACTGTGTCTGCATCTGACGGTGACTGCTGTTCGCAGGTTACCTTCTGTCTGAACTTGCTGATTTGCTCTGAGTTCGTTTCTCATAGATAATCTGGATTTTCCCAGCGTAATACTATCCCGTCAGCTGCACACATAGGTTCTTTCGCTTTTTTTCTAATTTTCAGGCCTGTGGTTGTGTTTCCCTTGTGTAGTGACGCTGGCTGACATGCAGCAGTAGCAGAGACCACGGGGAAGCCATGGGCATCCCTCAGGAGGGCCCCTTCCGGACATGCCGGCCTCTGTCGGGGCAGACCCCACACTGGAGAGCGTTCATGCCCTTCAGTCACCCAAAGCACTTGTAACTACAACAGTGCTGAATTTTGTTAGTTTCTCTCTTTTTTCTCCGGCGCATCTGTGGAGGTAATCGCGTAGTGTTTCATTTTAGACCCATCATAGGATATTGCTAGATTTCCCATGATCGAATCACCCTTGTATTCCTATAAAAAGCTCACGTGGTTGGCGGCCATGATTCTCTGACTGCTGGGATCCATTTGCCAGTATTTTGAAAATTACATTAATGTTCATAAGCGATACTGGTCTAAAATTCTCTTGTACGTATGGGTGCTTGTGTGTATCAGTTTTTGTTTTGTGTGTGTGTTTGTGTTTTTAAAGATTTTATATATTTATTTGACAGTGCAACAGAGCGCAAGCAGGGGGAGAGGCAGACGGAGAGGGCCAAGCAGGCTCCCTGCCAAGCAAGGAGCCTGATGTGGGACTTGATCCCAGGACCCAGCAATCATGACCTCAGTTGAAGGCAGACACTTCACCGACGGAGCCCCCGGCACCCCGTCCGTGTCAGTTCTAGGTGTGTTGTACGTGCTTACGTGCTTGCTAAAAGCAAACTGAACTCTGCTCTCTACAGCCTGTGCAAATGTGGTTGGTCTTTCGTGAAACCATCGTGTGGCGCTTTTTGGGGTGGGGGAGCTCCCTGATGGATTTCCGACTTTCTTCTCTGGAAATTGGTCTCTTTAAGCTTTCTGTCTCTGTTGGGGTTGATCTTGGGTTTTTTTTTGTTTTCCTAGAAAATTTTTTTTCCTAGAAAATTACTCATTTCATCTAAGCCACCAGTTTTTTTTAGATTTTGTGTGTGTGTGTGTGTGTGTGTGTGTGTAGAGGGCTCACACATTTCTGAAGCGACTCAGAATAATCAGATTTCTGATTTTCCAAGAGGGCTTCGGGGTCCGCCCAGCTGAGCACAGAACTGTGAGCCGACAGTCGTCCTTCTCGTCTTTCTTGGTGCCAGTGCAGCGAGGTGTTCTGATGCGGCTTGCGTGAAATGCAGGATCTGGGAAACCAAACCCCGTCTGTGACGCGTTAGCGGTCTCAACACGGTCGCCTCGTGGGTGGGTGTTCTGACCGTCCTGGAAATAATACCACCTCTGTCACCTTCAGCATCCAGGCCACACGGTTCCCTGCCCAGGGCTTGTGCCTCTGCTTCAGCAGGAGACTGAAACGAGAGTGTCCGTGTGGCCCCCGGCCCCATGGGCTGGTTGTTCACTGCAGGCTGGGCAGGCTGCAGCGTAGGGGCTGTAGGGACGGAGTTGAGGCGCGCTTTACACAGTCCTCGTTCTCCATTAAAAGGTCACACTGAAGCCAGCGGCCTCCTCCTGGGCCCCTTCCTGGGGGAGAACAGCGAGAGGTTTGTCTCTGTTCTCAGACATCCGGTGTGGGATGGAGCCCGTCCCATTCTCGGGCCGTGGGTGGACGTCCCTGGTGGCCCCCATCAGAGTCCCCCTGTCACTGCTGCTCCCCGGTTTCCCAGGGGGTTGCTTCTGTCCCCAGTGAGATTCCCTTGCCAGCAGCCTCTGAGACGGGACGTGGCGGCAGGAGCCCTTGCGGCCGACACAGGAGGCTCCTGGTGGGGCAGGATGGGGGGCAGCGAGAGGCAGAAGGGGAACAGCCGCAAGGGCGTCCTCAGTCCACGGCCAGCACGGCAGGCGGAGGACCCCGCCAGAAGCACGGACTGCAGGGAGCCCGGGTTTCTCGCCGTGTAGCTCCGGTGGAGGCCGGCTCTGCACCTGCTGTAGGCGGCGGTCGGGTCCCAGCACGCTCCGTCCTGCTGTGGGTGTGGGTGGTTTCTCCAGACTAAGGGATGCAGACGGTGGTCCCGGGGACTGGCCCGGCACTGGGCGGCGCTCCGGACACCTGCCGTGGCAGCCGCGAGCCTCACAGAATAGGTGCTTGCGAAGACAGGTGTTTGTCAGATCGCGTCTGTGGGGGTGGGTGCAGATACGGGGTGTTTTTTCCCCTCGGGACTTGTTTCAAGACGCACCCGAGTAGCTGTGAGGACGTTCCACTGGTTCTGAGCTCTGCCTGGCATCCAGCGTGCCATCCCCATGGGGGCCGCCAGGCCCCGTACCGGTGACCCACACCGTCCGCCTGTTCCAGACCCCAGAGCGGGGATGGCGTCCAGGGGTCTGCAGGAGCGGGAAGCCCGGGTCGGTAGGTAGCAGACTCTGGACTTGGCTGCTTTCTGCCTGACGGCTCACAAGAACGGTTGGCGCGGTTGAGACGTCGAACTCTCGCCCAGCGCACTGGAGGCCGGGGACCGGTGTCGCGTGCGGCAGCTGCTTCTCGGACTCCTAGTGACGGAGCGAGCCTCCCGGGCCGGCAGCTGCGGACCACTGTGGGTGTCCTGCTGCTGCTGTTACTCGGTGTGTCGAGCAGCACAGGCCTGCTCTGTGGTCCCGAAGCTCTGCTGTGCAGGGCGGGTCTCGGGCAAAAACCAGGTGTTGGCAGAGCCAGGGTCATCCGTGGTGGCTGTGGGGCAGGACCCCTTGAGTTGCCGGCGACGTCAGCTGCTCGCCGTGGCAGGACAGAGACCCCTCAGGCCGGCCCGTCCACCGCCCGCAGGGTGCACTGCACGGCCCTTGCCCTGCTCAGTCCTCCTCCGGTCCGGGCCCTCTTCCCAGACTGCCCGGGAGCAGGCCTCCCACCTCCAAGGGTGTCTGTGTTCACCTTGGATCCACCTGGTGCTCGGGGCCAGACCGCTGGACACCGCGGCAGAGCCCCTTCCCCACGACGGGGACACCTGCGCCAGCCCCAGGGGGTTCGGATGGGGACATCGTTGGGGGCCCCTTGTCTGTGCCCATCATAATGTCATGTGCCTGGTTTTCCGCTAGAATTCCTGTCCCTTTTTTGGACGTTGATGTGCTGAAGTTTCTTGTCTGTCCTAGGTACTACGTGCTTTAATCGCAGATCTCCTTGTTCAGTCTTCTGCCTGCTTGTTCGTTTCACGGTTTACCCCATTTAGCGTGAACCGTTCACATGGGTGTCATCAAGTTAACTTTGATCTCGCGGGTTATGCTGCTGGCGACTGGGGGGGGGGTTCCCCATCCAGTGTCCCAGAGATGCCACCCTGTGTCATCGGCTGTTAGTCCTGTAGTTTCCTCTTCCCCGTGCCCCTGGAACTCACCCTTGTTTGTGGTACGACTGGGTCTTCTGGTATTTCAGGGTCACAAACCACCCCGAAACTTGGCGGTGTAAGCAACTCTTTTTCCTGTGTGCATGGCTCCTTGGGTCAGGGATGCAGACGGGGCCTGTTTCCGCTCTGCACTGCTGGGAGCTAGAATCCTCCAGAAGCTTCTCCACGTGTATGCCGGGGTCGGACACTGGCCAGCTCTGAGTCTGTCCCCATGGAGAGGAGAGCTCCCCCTGCCCTCCCCGAGCAGCCGGTTAGTAACTTCCCCGGGAACACGGACAGCGTTCACGTGTGCTCGTGTGTCCGGACGTGTCCACAGGGCCCTGTCGGTCGGTCTGGTCTGTGTATGTGGTGTCCCCGGACCATCTCTCTGCAGAGTTCCGGCCTGTCCCGCCGTCCCTCCGTCCTTGCTATTCTCGTGAGTTTGCTTTGCGCCTTGGCCAGCCCATACCGCAGCACAGAGCCCGGGCACCCAAGGTCGGCATCGGGTCCCACTTCCTTTCCGATGCCCAGTCTGTGTAGAGAAAGGCCACGGCCCTCCCGCAGCCGTCACTGAGCTTGACCGCACCGCAGGTCCTGCCCTCGAGTGCCCCATGCACGCCTCACGGAGAGTCTCTCAGACTCGTCCCTGTCGGCCCTGCTTCCTGTGTCCCCAGAGGCCGGCCCAGCAACCCCTGCACATTCCAGCGCAGACCGGCTTGGCCTGTTCTAGAATGTCCCGCAGCCGCACCGGGCAGGCTCCGTCCTTGGGGCCTGGCTCCTCCAGCTCGTGTGGGCTCTGCTGTGTCGTGCGCCTCGCTCGGCCTGCATGCTGGCTGCCGCGCGCAGCTGCTGGGTCACGGGCAGTTTCCAGCTCTGAGGCACGCGGCCG
Source organism: Pteronura brasiliensis (assembly GCA_004024605.1). NCBI lineage: Eukaryota > Metazoa > Chordata > Mammalia > Carnivora > Mustelidae > Pteronura > Pteronura brasiliensis. The sequence continues at coordinate 158,437 of PJEN01003213.1, forward strand.
CCACGACGGCCCCTCCGTGTGCACCTGCCGGTTTTCCCAGGTGAACGCCGCGGGGGGACTCGTAGGGATTGCTGGGAGCTTAACGTAAGGTAAAAATCCATCCTTGCCCAAGGCAGTCACCACGGAAGCAAGGTTGTCGGCGGCGTGGCCAGTCCTCTGTGTTCTCGTGGTTCCCGGCTGCTGGGTGACCACCGAGACGTGGCCACGTCACTGCCCTGTCTCCCTCAGATCGGCCTCCCGTTCCTTTGCGGCCACCGACCCAGCCTCGGGCTGGGCTGGGGCCGCTGCCGCCTCTGAGCTCGGGTAACTTCCCATCGGGCGCCTTCCCGAGTGTGTCCCTGGTGCAGAGAGCACAGGGTCCTGCTCTCTTCCAGCCTAAGGAGCACGTGGCCCCCAGGCGGCCCTGGGTGCGTCTGCCCTTACGGAGACTGTTGGTGTGGGTGGGCGTGTCCGTCTTCCCTTGTCTGCCTGTCTGTCCTCCTCCATTGCCCCTGCCTCCCTCCGAGTCCATCCCTGTTCTTACTCCATTTTCCGGTCCTCTTTGAACCAGACGCCTTCCCTGCGTTGCTGGGTGGCACGCCCTCCCCCTGCACCATCACGGGGCGTTTCCCCTCCGGAAAGGGCCACCTCGCTCCCGTTTCACTGCCCTGTGCGGTGGCTTGTGTGTCTCATTCTTGTTGCAGTTGTAGCGTTTATGTTTTCAAAAAAACGTGCCTTTCATCTGCATTTTCTCAGGAATGTGTAACTTTAAAATACATTGTTCTTGTTTTGGCAAATCTAATGTCTGTAGTTGTCAGGGGTGTTGTATATTTTGTTTATTGGCGTTTTCTTGTCTGGTTGTTCTTGTTGTTGTTTAAGGTTTTTATTCGAGGACGCCCGGGTGGCTCAGTCCTTAGGCATCTGCCTTTGCCTCAGGTCACGATCTCAGGGTCCTGGGACGGAGCCCTGCATCGGGCTCTCTGCGCGGCAGGAAGCCTGCTTCTCCCTCTGCCTCTGCCCCTGCCCCTGCTTGTGTTCCTGCTCTGGCTGTTTGTTTCTCTGTTAAATAAATAAGTAAAATCTTAAAATAATAAAAAATAAAGATTTTTATGTGAGAGGGAGAGAGAGGAACGCAAGCAGAGGCAGAGGGAGAAGCAGGCTCCCCACGGAGCAGGGGAAGGACCCTTCCCAGGACCCAGGGATCAGGACTTGAGCCAAAGGTGGACACTTAACTGACTGAGCCCCCAGCGCCCCGTTTTCTGGTATTGATGGTGTTGCTCGGGGTCTGTTTACATTAGTAAAGCTTCCAAGTAGTAGGACTTTTCTGTTGTTAACCCTTTCACTTTCTCAGTAACTTCTTTCTGTTATTATTTCCTGTTACTTTGACTTAATTCAGGTTCTTTTCTCTAAATGTTTGTATTGAATATTTGGGTTTTTTTGCAGTTTTCTTGTTTTCTGCACTTTGAAATTACAGAATTTCCTGGAAGAACTGCTTTATCTTTGTGTTGACATTTCTGTTTTCATTTTCATTCAGTTCTAAGTATTTCTTAACCCTGCTAGGTTTTTACTTTTAGGCCCAAGTGTTATTTAGTAATAGTATTTTCTTCCGCCAGATGTGGTGTTTTTACAGATCTGTCCTGTTGGTGTTTATGCTGGAAACCGCCGTCCTGAGCAAGCGAGGGCGTCATCGCTCGGCTGCTTCGCATTTACTGGGTTTTCCTTCGTTGCTAAATACAGTCTTCGCGACACGAGATCCAGTTTTATAAACATCCCACGTCATCTTTTAAGAATTGTCGTCTCTGTTGAAAGCAGAGTCCCACGTAGGTCTAACAGCTTAGCCTTACAAATGTGATTTAAAAATCTTCATATCCCTGCAATGTTTCCTTTTTACAAGAAAATAAGAAACCTCCAGCCGCAGCTGCCAACTTGTGTATTTCTCTGTACAGTTGTCAGGTTTTGCCTGATGTGTTCACAAGTGCTGTGTGGTACCTGCGTGTTCCTGACGGTCGCCCCGGCCCAGCTGTTCGCGGCCTCACGTTCGTCCCTTGGAGGATGCCTTCTCTTCACCCCCAAACACGGCAGAGCCTTTGGCCGTTCTCCAGCCGTCTGGATTCTCTTTACCGTCTTCTTAGTTCCCTCAGCTGAAGCCCGGGGCTGTCCTCCCTGCCCACACTGCAGGTGCACCTCCCCAGTCCTACGGGGGGTGGGGGGAGACAGGTCCCCTGCCCTCGCGCCTTGCCAGGCCCCCGCGTGGCCACGAGCTCCGCCTGGGCAGGCAGAACAAGCTGGGAGGCACCTGCGGTCACCTGTACCAGGTATCGGGAACGCCCTGGCCCATGGCTTCCTCCCACCGTGTTCCCCGTCCCCCAGTGTTGCCTTCTTCCTCCCTCAGTTCGAGACCCCAGTTCGGGGGCCATTGTGGCCCCTTAGCATACCTGTTCCCGGAACCAGCGCAGGAGACACCCACCTGCCTGGATTGTCTCCAGCTTCCCAGCTGCACCGTGGCCTGGTGTTAGGGACATGGGCTCCATCTGGCTCTGCTCCTGGGAGGGACGGTGTCTCCAGACAGGTGCACGTGGCCTCTTCCTCCTGGTGCCTCAGTGCTGCGCCCCTGGAGGTGGCCTCACTTCCTCTCCCTATGGAGCTTGCTGGGGCCTTGGACCCCCTTGCCTTTCCTCCACGCCAACTGCCAGCCCCACCGAGCTGTGGAAAGCCCAAAGGAGCCATCTGTGAGGTCGTCTGGAGGAGCAGTGAGTGCCAGACCCAGGGAGTACAGACCAGTACAACCCAAGAGGACCCAGTTCAGTACAGCCCAGCCCAGTATAACCCAGCCCACTGGAGCCCAGCTGTTGGGCACAGGGCAGGGGAGGGAGAGTCGGACTCACGGGCACAGACAGCTGGGCTGGAAGAGGACCGCGTCCCGGGGTGGGCGGTGGCAACCGTGGGCCCTGGTGTGCCTGCTCCGTGCTGCTGGCCTGTCCACCTGAAAACAGCTGCGAGAGTACATTTCACGTTACGTGTGTTTTACCACGATTAAAGCCGATACTAGCAGCAGGTGGTCAGAGTTTATCGTTTGCCTTGATTTTGCTTTTACTGCACAATTCTAAAAGAATAAGCAATAGGATTAAATTCCTGCACTTCATAAACCCGTGAACATAGTCTGTGGCGTGTGAAGCCGCCGCAGACCTCGGGGACTCCCGTGCGGTCCACGGGTGACCCCCAGCCACAGCACAGCGGGCCGCACCACAAGGGGCTCACGGTGCAAACCCCACTCGAACCGTCCCGAAGCTCCATGAGGCCGGTGGGGACCCGGGCCGGCTCCCCCGACCTCACCGTCACACACCTGCGGACGGCCTGGCCCCGCGCCTCCGTCCCCCAGCCTAGGCATGAGGCCATCCGGGACATGCAGAGTGCCACTGGGAGATCACGACCCCTGGGGGGGTTATGTGTTGGCCATTCTCCCCCCAGTGGGGACCGACGGTGCGTGACGTGTGTTCTCCCCGGAGCACGGGACGGGAGCCCCACAACTGGAAGCCTGTCTTGTGTGCGTGTGTGTACACACGCCAGGATGTCCACGTACCTCGTGGCTCACGGATCCCATCTGACTTCGTGGTAACGGGCACGGAGTACGTAGCCCAACAAGTATTACCAGGTGCTGGGAATGTAGTGTTTTGGGGGAGGACACGTTGGGCAGATCTGGGTGACCCCGTAAGAGCACATGCGGGGAGAGCCAGGGGCTGAGCCCAGGGCGGGGTCCCAGCCGTGCGCGGTCCTCACGCGCTTGCTGGCGGGTCTTCCCGGACGCCCGGCCACACCCTCGCTGGCCCCCCCTGCCTGGCAATCCAGGCCTTTCCCGGGGCCACACTGCCTCTGGAGTTTCGGGACAACAGATACCCAAAGGCATCCGCAGGGAGCGTCCAGCTCTCACCATCGGAGGGGCCTCTCATGCTGGCCTTGAACCTGCGGCCGCTGCGTTCACCCGTTCCGCCACACACGGGGTCCCGCAGGGCCGTCTTCCCTCCCCACCGAAGGACACCAGTCAGCAGCCAGCGTGCAGTGACGGCTTCTGTCATCCAAATGTCCTTACATGGCCTGTTCCCTCGCAGCTGCCACTTACTCTTTGCGGGAAGACCTCCAGGAGAAGGTTCCTCTGCTTCCTCCTGTCCTGTTCTCCTCAGACCCGCGCCAGCCGTCCCTCCCCCGTTCCACGCCACCCCCAGGCCCCCAACCTCCCCCCTCCCCTACCCAGCCAGGGCTGAGTAAGCACTTCCACAGCCGCCTCCTACAGGGGGCCCTCCTGCCTTTCTCCCTCTTTTCTGTCAGCCCCTTGATCCTCAGAACCTCTCCTCTGTCATGTTCTGTCCATGGACGAGCTCACCTGTCCCTTGGGTTCCAGCCACATCTGTGCTGCCGGCCTCTGGCGTCCCCCATGGGATCCTGAACACATCCCGGCTTCGCGCCACCGCAGCTCCATCCCCAAGAGACTCGGGCGTCCTGTGCCGTCTGCACGCGGGCCCTCGCGGTCTGGTTTTCTGGGGACTGTCGATGCTGGGACGGGCCGGCGCAGGGACAGCAGGAGCCACAGTGGATGGTGACAAAGTGGCAGAGATGACAGCGATTTGCTCACATTGCTGTGGTTTTAGAAAAGTTTTTTTCATGAAATAAACTGTTAACGTGTGACGGATGTTATTTTTAACGAATTAATGCTTTCAAGTAGCCTCACGTTTACTTCATAGCCCAGTCAGCGTGGCAGAGCGTTCTCGAGCACAAGGCCGAGAACAGAGAGGGTCCCGGGACCCAAGCCCCGAGCCTGGCTGCATCCCACCCTCGCCTCCTGCCACGGAGCCAGGAGGGACTTGGGACACCTGCTGAGGACGGTACAAAGGCCTTTCCCAGCAGGAGCACCAGCAGGACTGTGGGGGTGATACAGCAGGGATGACTGGGGGCACAGCCCGGGGCAGGTGGGTCACAGGTGGAGTTACCGAGAGGGGCCGTCGGGACTCGGCCGTTCTAGTGCTTCTGGGCTGCTGTTGCACACGCGGACTAGGGCTTCTCGGGACTTGATCTGCTGCGCGGTGAAGGCCTCTTCCCCGTGTCCTCTAATGGAGGAGGGGCTGGGAGCCTTCTGGGGCCCTTGACCTCGTCACCGCCAAAGGCCCTCCACCCTGACACGAGCACGCTACGGGGTTAGGATTAAACATCGGATTCTGGGGGAACCACAGGACAGAGCAGAGCAGCGGCATCCCGCTAAGGTAAAGGAATGTTGCTGAAGGCGGGCCAGGCCGCCAGACCAGGCCTGGGGAGGGGAGGGGGCCACTGTGGCTCAGCGGACTCTGCAGGCCTCCAGCAAACCCAACAACGGAAAGACAGGGAAGGGTCCCGAGAGTTCAAGGGAGCCCTGAGCAGAGCCGGGTGCAGGAGAGCCCACGGTCCCGTCCCCATCTCCTGCGCTGGTCTGTCACTGACACGAGGGGACTCTGGGCCCCAGCGCTTCCCAGTTCCCCGGGGTTAGAGTCTGACTTCTGCCTGAAAGGTGGTGTTCCCAGCAGCTGCCTTTTCGGTACCGCCTGGTGGCCGGGGGACCCGTGTACAGATGTCACCTCGCAAAGAAGAAGCAGAGAGCTGCCCCCTGCTCCTCCAACTTCCCGGGAGAAATCCAGACCGCCTGGGCTCTCACAGGTGCCATCTGCTGTTTCTCCCTCTCGAGAAATGTTAGTGGCAGGGCGCCTGGGTGGCTCAGTGGGTTTGGCCTCTGCCTTCGGCTCAGGTCATGATCCCAGGGTCCTGGGATTGAGCCCCGTGTCACGCTCTCTGCTCAGCAGGGAGCCTGCTTCTTCCTCTCTCTCTGCCTGCTTGTGATCTATGTCTCTCAAATAAATAAAATCTTAAAAAAAAAAAAAGCCATTTCCTTTGCAATTGCACCAAAAAGAACAAGATAAACTTAACCAAAAAGTTGAAAGACTGTCCTCTGAAAACAAAACGTTCATTAAAGAACTAGATGATAGAGCTGGACAGAAATGTATTCCGTCTTCCTAGACTGGAAAGTGAATATTGTCAAAGTGTCCACACTACTCAAAGCAACCCACAGATTCAGTGCAATCCCCGTCAAAATCCCAACAGCATTTCTTCACAAAATGAGAATAATCCTAAAATTTGCATGGCACCACCAAAGCCCCCCAGTAGCCAAAGCATTCTCGAGAAGAATAAAACTGGAGGTAACACAATCCCAGATTTAAGTTCTATTACAAAGCTGTAATAACCCAAACAGTATGGTCCTGGCACAAAAACAGACTCACGGAACAACAGACCAGACTAGAAAGTCCAGAAAGAAGTTCACGTTTGTGTGGTCACTTAATGGACGCCAAAGGAAGAAAGAGTATGGGGTAGACAGTAATGAATGGTGCTCGGAAAACCAGTGGGTGTATACAAGAGAATAAAACTGGATCACTTTCTTACATTAGACACACATTAACTCAGGTATATGTTAGACAAAAACCATAAATATCCTAGTTTAAAAAAAAAAACAGTAATTTCTGACATTAGCCTAAGCAACATTTTTCTAGCTATGTCTCCTCAGGCAAGGTAAACAAAGGCGAAAAACACAGTATGGGGACTACACTACCACCACCACCCAAGTTTTTGCACAGCAAAGAAAACCAACAAAACGAAAAGGCAACATACTAAATGGGAGAATATATTTGCAAACAATATATATGAAAAGGGATTAATCCAAAATATATTAAGCAGTTACACAACAACCGACCAACCATCTAATTAAAGGTGGGTTGAGGTCCTGAGCATTCTTCTGAAGAAGACATAAAGTGGCCAACAGATACATGAAAAGATGCTCAACCTCACTATCAAAAAGAATAAAGAACGGGCGCCCGGGGGGCTCCATGGGTTAATCCTCTGCTTTTGGCTTAGGTCATGATCTTAGGGTCCTGGGATCGAGCCCCGCATCAGGCTCTCTGGTCAATGGGGAGCCTGCTTCTTCCTTTCTCTCTGCCTACTTGTGATCTCTCTTTCAAATAAATAAAAATCTTTTTAAAAAAGAATAAAAAATAAAGAATATTCTTTAAGATAATGAGAGATCACCTGGCACATCTTATTTTACAAGAAATACAAGTGTTGGCAAGGATATGGAGAAAAAGGAACCCTTGTGCACTGTTGGTGGGAATGCACACTGGTGCAGCTGCCATGGAAAACAGTGTAGAATCTTCTCAAAGAATTAAAAGTAGAAATACCATATGATTTAGCAATTCCACTACTTGGTATTTCCCAAGGAAAATGAAAATACTAATTCAAAAAGATACTGCACTCCTTGCTTACTGCAGTATTGTTCACAATGTCAAGAAATGGAAGCAATCCACACGTCTCTCGGCAGAGGCATGGGTAAGGGGACACACACACACACACACACACACACACACACACGATGGGATATACTCAGCCATAGAAGAGCACGACAGCCTACTCTCTGCAACGCAGTGGATAGATCTAGAGGGCGTTAGGCCAAGTGAAATAAGTCAGACAGTGAACGACAAATAACGTAAGACTTCACTTGTACGCGGAATCTAAAAAACAACAAATGAACAAACGAGCAGAATCAGACCTGTACACACCCAGAACTGACGGCTGCTGGAGGGAGCGGGGCTGCACAGATGGGCAAATGGGCGAAGAGGAGTGGGAGAGCCAGGCTTCTGGTCCTGGAATGAGCGAGTCACGAGGATCAAAGATACAGCGTGGGGATGTGGCCAGCTGTGTTGGGACAGCACGGGGCAGGGATGGATGCGAGCACACGGTGTAGACTTCTAGAAGCACCGCGCCATACACCCGAAACTAATGTGACATTCTGTCAACTCTACCCTAATAATAAAGATGTTTAATTCATGTGTATATAGATTTTGATGGTAAAGAAAATCATTTTCAGAGAAAAGTATCTGTGAAATGTAAAAAAATATATAAATAATAAGTGAAATGAATATGACCCATAGATGCCAGACTCTGGGTCCCGCCTTCTTCCGTGAAAGACACCGTCACTTATCTGCCACCACACGCAGGCCCTTCCTTTAACATCTGTCCACACAAACTCGAGTCACACCCTCCCCCACCGGTCCCCGCCCACCCACGCGCATCACCAAGACGATATCCGACCCGTGGAAATCCCATCCGTGGACCCCGGTGATGCGCACGTGGAGGATCTCCCCAGCACGGCACCCCACGGAACACCTTCCCGCCCTTAAGCTCACACCGGCCACGACACGGGAATTCTACCCCCCGCGACGGGCGCCCGTGAGTGGGTCAGTGTGAACCACACAACTTACAGGGGCCACGGCCAGGACTCCATCTCAGACTGGACTTCAAGGTCAATTATTAACATTCCAAATTACCTAAGTCACCCACCGGCTCTGCGTTTAAATGTACAACAAACCCAGTTCTTAGTGTCCCCCGAGCTTCTCCTCCAGCTGTCTCCGCCTCCCCGGTCTTCTGCCGCTCGCTCACCTCCCTCTTCCCCTCCATTTCCCGCTGGCCACGGTCCTCCTCATCTCAAAGGCAGCTTTATGTTCAAAGGGAAAGAGGTGCCGGTGAGCGGAGACAGCCAAGAAACTGCCTTTTAGATTTGGAGGCAGGTGATCAGATTGTACAGAAAACACGTATCTTAACTGTAATCTCATTCTCCGGGCTTCCAGCGGAGCAGGAAACAAGAGGGTGAGAGAGAAGCAGAGGAGACAACTAGTTAGCAAACCTTCAACAAGGAAAGGAATACAATAGCACAATTTTAAAAACGGGGAAAAAGAGAGGAAGTAAGAAATCAGAGGGATAGGAGAACCCTAGGTTTGCCTCATCCCTTAAACACAGCTGGGATCAATATCAAATCATTCTGAACACCCAAGAAATTGACCTGACACTGACAGAACAAAATGCACAACCAGACAGAGACAAGAGGCCGCATCATGGATGGTAGGAGGCGCTAAGATGTGATTTGGGGGAGAAAAGGACTACAGATGCTGTGGAGGGAAGGGAGCCCTGATCATGGAGCGAGGAAAAAGAGAGACAGAGACATGAGCGAGAGGAGTACACAAAGGACTGCACAAGGAAGACACTTCCCAAAGCCACTGACTGGGAAGATGAGAAGGGCCGAGTTTTGTGAGCTTTTACAATAGTGCGGATCAGCGACAAAAGTTTAGGGACCGTAGCCCATGTGAGCCTGTGGGCACTGCATTGCCCCAGTGCAGGAGGGCAGATTGCTTATGGTAGGTGTGAGCGGAGGGTCCCCTGGGAGGCACTGGGAGAGACGGTTCCCCCTTCCTGGGGCGCATCTCAGAGTGGCGGCATCGGCTCTGCAGGGACAAGAGCCAGCAGGTGCCATTACCATCCCCCACCCCTCGACATATGCACAGAGATGCCTGCTGAGGGTGGCCGAAGCTGGACACTGGTTCTTTGCTGTAATTTACTCCAACATCACCCCCTTGTGCTTTGGTGCAACTGCCCTTCTGAGACAGACCTGCACCAGTCCCAGCACAGTGGGACCCTCCCCCAGAGGATCTGCATAGGTCCCCACTACACCAGGTCCCTAAGTCGAGTTTTAAAAATCAACTGGCCTTCCTGGGATAGAACACAGGTGCATGGCACTGCCCAGAGGACAGATGGCCTGGACACAGGGTGAAGGGAGAAGCCTGGGACACAGAAGGGGAAATTATTTGCTCTTTGCGGGGGGGGGGGGGGGCGCTTCTCAGACAGCAGAGGGTACAAACTCCCCTCTCTGGGACAAGGGAAGAGAATGGTGCCATTTCTCTCCCCTGCCCCTCAGCATAAACTAACTTTAGTAAGCGGCACAGTGCCAAGAGTGGTGGGCCTAAACTGTTTACACCAAGCCCCCCTCCACCCCCGCACTCAGCAGGTGCTCCTTTTCTAGGACAGGCGTGCACGGGAACCAAAGCAGCGGCCCCTCCCCAAGAGGACCAGCACAAACCACGCCCACTGCCCAGACACACCATGTCCACTGACCACAGAGTGCCGCAAAGCTTCAGCTCCAGTGGAAATAGCATCAGGTCTCTTTCAGCAAGCAGACCAGAACACACCTAGTTAGAACTCAGTCTGGCCAAGGTCCACACACGCCCCATGGCAGGCAGGAGAAACTCTGCAGCCAACTGACCTGAGGCAAATTATACCCACAACACAGCTGCCGCGTGCACACAACACAACCAGGAACAGCTCCTGAGGCACCAGACCCTGGACAGCATATGACCTCTTCTTCATAAAGCCATTACATAACATAACAGGCTTTTCTAACATAAAGAAGACAGAGACCTAGGCAAAATGCCAAGATAGAAGAATTCATCCCAAAAGAAAAAGTCAGGGCCAGAGATCTAACTGAAACAGACATAAGTAATATCTCCCATTCCGGTCCAGAATTTAAAGCAACAATCATATGGATACTAGCTGGGCTTAAGGAAAACATAGAAGATACCAGGGAGTGCCTTGCTGCAGAGATAAAAGACCAAAGAACTAGGCAGGCAAAATTAAAAATGCTATAACTGAGATGCAAAACTGACCAGATGCAATGACCACAAGGATAAAAGAAGCAGAGGAAAAAAATAAGTGATACAGAAGATAAAATTGGAAAAATCATGAAGCTGGAAAGAAGAGGGGAAGAAAATATTGGATACAAATGTAGACTTAGGAAACTCAGCAACTCCATAAATTGTAAAGACATCCATATCGGAGGAGTCTCAGAAGGAGGGGAAAGGGGCAGAAAGTTTATTTGAGCAAATCATAGCTGAAAAAATCCCTAATCTGGGGAAGGAAACAGACAGCCAAATCCAGGAGGTGCAGACATTTCCCACCAAAGTCAACAAAAATGGGCCAATACCAATGCATATTGTAGTTTAATTTGCAAAATATAAAGAAAAATCCGGAAAGCAGCAAGAGAAAAGAATTCTCTAAATTACAAGGGAAGACAAATAATGTTAGCTGCAGATCTGTCCACAGAAACTTGGCAGGCCAGAAGAGAGTGGCAGGATATATCCAACATACTAAAAGGGAATATTACGGTGCCAGGAAATCTTTATTCAGCAAGGTTATCGTTCAGAACAGGAGAAGAGATAAAAAGCTTCCCAGACAAACAAAAACTAAAGGAGTTCATGACCAATGACCACTAAGCAAGCCCTGCAGGAAATATTAGAGGGGGCTCTTTGAGGGGTGAGAAAGACCAAAAGTGGGGCGCCTGGGTGGCTCAGTGGGTTAAGCCTCTGCTTTCGGCTCAGGTCATGATCCCAGGGTCCTGGGATCGAGCCCCGCATCGGGTTCTCTGCTCAGCCGGGAGCCTGCTTCCTCCTCTCTGCCTGCTTCTCTGCCTACTTGTGATCTCTGTCTGTCAAATAAATAAATAAAATCTTAAAAAAAAAAAAAAGAAAAAGAAAAGAAAGAAAGAAAGACCAAAAGTGACAAAGCCTAGACAAGAACAGAGAAAGTATCCAGAAACAACTGACGAAGTAATACAATGGTGGTAATTCATATCTATCAATAATCACTCTGCATGTTAATGAACTAAATGTTCCAATCAAAAGACACAGGCTGTCACAATGGATTTTTTAAAAATGAGCAAAATCCCTTTATATGCTGCCAATGAGAGACTCATTATAGACTGAAGACACCTGCAGACTGAGAGTGAGGGGATGGAGAACCATCTGTCAAGCTCATGGACTTCAAAAGAAAGCGGGAGTAGCCATCCTTATACCTGACAAACTAGATTTTAAATAAAAATTGTAACAAGAGATGAAGTCATCATATCATAATTAATTTATGCCCCGAACCTGGGAGCACTGAAATATATAAATCAATTAAAAATAAACAAAGAAAGTCACTGATAATAATACAACAATACTAGGGACTTTAACGGCCCATTCATAGCAAAGGACTGATGATCTAAGCAGAAAGTCAACAAGGACACAAGGGCTTTGAATGACACAGCGGACCAGAGGGACTTGACAGATATACTCAGAACATTTCATCCTAAGGCAGAATACACATTCCTTCCAAGTACACACAGGATGTTTTCCAAAATACATCACATGCTGGATCACAAATCAGGCCTCAGTAAGTACAAAAGATTGAGATCATGCCATGCATATTTTCTGACCATGACGCTATGAGACTTGAAATCAACCGCAAGAAAAAAAAAATGGAAAGACCACAAATACATGGAGATTAAAGAATATTCTACTCAACGAATCCATCATTGAGCACTACGTCAAAAACTAATGATGTACTCTGTGTTGGCTAATTGAACATGGTGAAAAGAATTACTCACATGACATGTATAGATATGGACGAACAATATACATGCAAATTTCTCAAATAAATATATAAACATCTCTTGTTTCCTGAGTTTTTCATATTAGCCATTCTGGCTGGTGTGAGGTGGGATCTCTTTGTGGTTTTGATTTGTATTTCCCTGGTGCCAAGTGATGTGGAGCCCTTTTTCATGTGTCTGTTGGCCATTTGGATGTCTTCTTTGCAGAAATGTCTGTTAATATCTTGTGCCCATTTCTTTTTTTTTTTAATGTTGTCATTTTTATTGTCATCAGTTTTTTTTTAATTTATTTTCAGCGTAACAGTATTCATTGTTTTTGCACCACACCCAGTGCTCCATGCAGCCCGTGCCCTCTCTAATACCCACCACCTGGCTCCCCCAACCTCCCACCCTCACCCCTTCAAAACCCTCAGATTGTTTTTCAGAGTCCATAGTCTCTCACAGTTCACCTCCCCTTCCAATTTCCCTCGACCCCTTCTCCTCTCCATCTCCCCTTGTCCTCCAACTATTTGTTATGCTCCACAAATAAGTGAAACCATTTCTTGACAGGATTTTTTGTTTTTGTTTTTTGGGTGTTAAGTTTGAGAAGTTCTTTATAGATTTTGGATACTAGCTCTTTCTCTGACATGTCATTTTCAAATATCTCCTCCCATTCTGTAGGTTGCCTTTTAGTTTTGTTTACTGTTTCCTTTGCTGTGCAGAAGCTTTTTATCCTCATGAAATCCCTATAGTTCATTTTTGCTTTTGTTTCCTTGCCTTTGGTGATGTTTCTAGGAAGAAGTTGCTGTGGCTGAGGTTGAAGAGGTTGCTGCCTATGCTCTCCTCAAGGATTTTGATGGATTCCTTTCTCACATTGAGGTTTTTCATCCATTTTGAGTCTATTTTCGTGTGTGGTGTAAGGAAATGGTCCAGTTTCATTCTTCTGCATGTGGCTGCCCTGTGTTCCCAACACCATTTGTTGAAGAGGCTGTCTTCCTTCCATTGAATGTTCTTTCCTGCTTTGTCAAAGATTAGTTGACCATAGAGTTGAGGGTCTATTTCTGGGCTCTCTATTCTGTTCCATTGATCTGTGTGTCTGTTTTTGTCCCAGTACCATGCTGTCTTGATGATGACAGCTTTGTAATAGATCTTGAAGTCTGGAATTGTGATGCCACCAACTTTGGGTTTTTTTTTTTTTTTTTCATCATTCCTTTGGCTATCCAGGGTCTCTTCTGGTTCCATACAAACTTTAGGACTGCTTGTCCCAGCTTTGTGAAAAACGTTGGTGGTATTTTGTTAGGGATTGCACTGAATGTGTGGATTGCTTTGGGTAGCATAGACATTTTAATTGTTCTTCCAATCAATGAGCATGGAATGTTTCTCCATTTCTTTGAGTCTTCCTCAATTTCTTTCGTAAGTGTTCTCTAGTTTTCAGAGTACAAATTTGTAAGTTAACTGGAATTTAAAACTTTTCTTAAAAGGTGAAAAAACTGTATGTCATAAGGCTCTAGGTGACACAGATAGTCTTCTCTTGGATAGTCTGCTCTTGGGACCTTCTCTCATGGATCTGGGCAATGCACATTGAAAACCTTCTAGAAAGGGTCCACCATTCCAGATGCCATTAAGAACATTCATGATTTGTGGCAAGGGGTCAAAAAGCATCAGCATTTTCAGAGGAAATTGATTCCAATCCTCATGGAGGACTTTAAGGGATTCAAGAATTCCAGGGAGGAAGTAACCACAGCTGTGATGGAAAGAGCTAGAAGTGAGGTCTGAGAATGGGACGGAACTGCTTCTGGCTCATGATAGAAGGCTCGTGGGTGAGGAGTTGCTTCTTCTGGATGAGCAAAGAAAGTGATTGCTCAAGAGGAAATCCATTCTTTGTGAAGATGTCGAAATGACAACAGACGATTTCAAATATCACATAAAAGTTGATAAAATAGCAGCAGCAGGGGTTTGGGAGGATTAACTCCGATTTTGACACAAGTTCTTCCGTGGGTCAAATGCTATCAAATGGCATCACACGCTACAAACTTAATTGTTGTCTTCTTTTAAGAAACTGCCACAGCCTCGACCCTTCGGCAACTGCCACCCTGGTTGGCAGCCATCAGCCACGACACCAGGGATTCTACCATTGAAGACTAAATGATGGTTCACATTTTTCTGAATCACGTATTTTTAAATTAAGGCCTCTACATTGCTTTCAAGGCTACACTGTATTATAAACATAATTTTTATATGCACTGCAGAACCAAAAAAATGCATTTGATTCACTATTGCAATATCTATAACCAAATCTACGATATCCCCGAAATGCCAGGGTTACCACAGCCTCAAAACGTTTCAGACCAGCTGAGTCCTGCACGGGCTGACAGGAGAGAGCCAAGTACATGACAAAGAAATCAATTCACAAATCACTATAAACTATTTTTTTCTTCTGTCTTCAGTTTAAAAAATTAGTTAAAAATGGGATAATAATACCCATATGCTTTTAGAATTGATTCTCACATAGAATATGGCACTGTACATACTTAGTGAACAAAACTACAGAGAACTATGACCTGGCATGTGTCATGAATAAGAATTATAGAAAACAACAGACGGTGTAATGAACGTCATTACAGAATGTACTTTGAAAACCACAGGCGACAAAGAGCTGGGCATGAGATCCGAACGGCAGAGCATTAGGCATTCATGTTTTTTATTTTGAAATTGGGTTATAATTGTTGTATTTTCATTAGCATAAGAGATGTAATGGTGTGTGCCAGATAAATTATTCTATTTTATTTAACATTTGAATTAGTGACTAAAAAAATGGTAAGAACATTTTGATATAAAATGCATTTTGAACAATCTGAGTGATCACGTGTTGCAAGAACCAGGAGACTTGGAGGGACGAAAAGACAGAGGTCAGAGACGAGACAGAAAGCTGCACTGCGGTCACGGGACGTCTACACACTGCGCAGGGAGAAGGCAGACCTGATGTCTTCCAGATCGTGAACAGTGACGTCAAGAGGGTTTGGGAGTAGGTCACGGTAAACCCCAGTGCCACTGAAGGATGCGTCCCCCACTGAGAAAAAGGGGTTGAGCCCAAATCACCACCTGCAGGTCAGGGCT